>JAVTVY010005788.1:0-37676 GCA_036873755.1 Hanleya hanleyi
TCACCGGCAGCTCTCAATAGTTGAGTACGTCTAGCTACAGCATAGCTAACCCAGGTAGCGTCGTCCCAGTTTACACACTCGGCACAGGTACTCTGCCTGTAGCATATCTGTGCCCTGCATTTAAAACAGAAAGCATGCGAGTCCCTTACGGGCCAAAACTGATGACATGATTCACATCTCTTACTATTCTTGATAGTTTGGGTGACTACGTTAGCCATACTGAACTTACAGACCAAAAAAATAACCCTAGGGTGCGTCTATAACAACCAAAAGTTACTGTTTACAGGAGCTCTTCAAAAACAGGTCTTGTTACCAAGACTGCAAGGAAAAAGAGTGATGGACATGCGCGGAGTGCACGCCACCTGGCGGACGATCGACGCAGCGATCAAGGGAGATAATTTTGTTTGCAGAAGATCTCCAAATGGAGGATATTGGCATTTAAGTGATAACAGGTGAAGATTTGGGACACAAACTACCAAAATTTGGGAACAACGGCATTTATTGCGCCCATGAACAACAGTCACATAAGATTACATATGAACAACAGTCACATATAATTGTTAGTGATCCATGTCACCATATATATTCCCTAATGTAACTACTCTGCGTTAAAAACCAGAGATAAAAACCCTGAATGAAAGCAGGCCTGAATACGAAGCTGCGAATCTGAAAACCCCTCGGCTCTGGGCGCCATGCAGCCATTCATAATGTATTGAATTTGAACCAAGATTTCAGGAACACCAAGTAATCAAGTGACAAATATACAGATTATGAAAAATGTTGCAACTAGAAATGGCCTGTACGGTTTCCATCCAATCAGAAAAACCGGTATTCATTACATAAGTCTCTTGATGCATGGATGATGTATACCAAATTTTACATCGAGCATTTGAACGTTATCAGAGATAGAGATCATTAATGATTTTGCATAAATTAAAGATGGCCGCCCATCCTTCCCGCCACTCAGAGGAACTGATGTGGTTATTCATTGCAAGTCACTTGATACATCGATGCGGTGTACCAAGTTTCGTATAGAACACTGAAATGATATCAAAGATATACATCATTAAAGATTTTGCATAAATTAAAGATGGCCACCAAGGTTTCCACCCAATCAGAAACACCAGAACTGTCATTTATCGTAAGTCTATTGATGCATCGATGATGTATACCAAATTTTACATTGAGAACTTCAACGGTATCAGAGATAGAGATCATTAATGATTTTGCATAAATTAAAGATGGCCGCCCAACCTTCCCACCACTCAGAGGAACAGATGTGGTTATACATTGCAGGTCTCTTGATACATCGATACTGTATACCAAGTTTCGTATAGAACACTTGAATGGTATCAGAGATATATATCATTAAATATTTTGCATAAATTAAAGATGGCCACCAAGGTTTCCACCGAATCAGAGAAACTGGTTTGCTCATTCCTTTGAAGTTTCTTGATGCATTGATGATCTATACCAAGTTTCACACTGAACAGTGAAATGGTACCGGAGATACACAAGATCAATGGTTTCGCATAAATTAAATATGGCCGCCAAAGTTTCAAATCGGCGACAAAATCCAAGATTTATTGTAACTAAATGCAGATTTACCCTTATTTAAATTGGAAATAGAAATACCGCATACTGTTTAATATGAATAAGTTTCTATGGATAAAATACGCTCGCAGAATTTATTTATGATGATCTTGTAAAGGCACCTGATTTTCCGCTAATGATACATCTATATAATGACCAGGGCCAACAGCCTAAGTTAGCCTGCGAGGCCTTCACAACATGCTGCTTTATTATGTATGTGTTTTATTGATATATTGTTCCGAATATCTACCGATAGCTGTTTCCTTATTTCCATTTTTGTGTGTTTTATATATATATGTACGAGAACTCAGGATGTCAACTACACTTAACCACCCGTGTCGCGCCGCACCTCAATTTCAATGGTTAGTTCGCGATGATGGGTAACGACCTTGCTGGTTATCGTGCGGCGATTGGCTTGTTTGGTCGCTGTTTCATAAAGAATTATTCTTTTCATATAAAAGTATTCAACTCTACGAAATTACTGAGATGCCTTAGAGCATTTTGGTATTTAGCAAATTCATTTTTGTCGAACCTTCTAAGAACTAATGTACTCACCTTCTTGATAATTTCCATATTATTATTAATATTATCTGGAGACATTCATCCAAATCCAGGACCTAATAATGATCACCAACTATCTATTGTTCAGTGCAATGTGAATGGCCTTGTCCAGAAACTCCATCTTGTTGAAGCTAACCTTGGAAACTATGACATCATTGCTATTACAGAGAGTCACCTAACTAGCCTCGTATCCACTACTAAACTCGTGCTCTCTGGTTATCAAAAGCCTTTTCGGAGAGACCGTCAACAAGCGTGGGGAGGTGTTTGCATATATGTTAAGGAAAGTGTGGCTGTCTCTAGAAGACCAGACTTGGAGAGTAATGAGCTAGAAATGATTTGGTTAGAAGTGCACGATAGTCCGAAAACCTTAATGTGCGTAATATATCGCCCACCCAATACTTTAGTCGAGAAATGGAACACCCTATCAGACAACATTGAAACTGTTAGAGATTTAAACCCAGGAATAAATTTGCTGATACTTGGTGACCTTAATGACGATCTTTTTAATGTAGCAAAGCATCACTTGCGCGATATTATTCGTTCTTTTGGGTTTAACCAATTAGTAACCGAAGCAACTCGCCCAGTCACCAACTCCCTGCTTGACCCAATTATATGTAACAAACTTCACCTCGTATGCAACAGTGGAGTCCTTGTCCCTTTTTGTAGTGACCATGCCCCGACATTTGTTTATTTGAAATCACGGATTCCCAAACGCGATACATACATACGTTTAATCTGGAACTATGAAAACGCTGACTGGAACAGGTTTAGAAACCATTTGTCAAATTCCAACTGGAATGATCTGACGGACGAAAATGACGTTAATATATGGTGTCAGCGAATCACTACTAACATTACTGAAGCTGCTGAAGCATCTATACCCCATAAACACGTGAGAATTAACCCTAATAATAAACCCTGGATGACCAAAAAGATTAAACACGAGATGAGAGTAAGAGACAAATTATTTAAAAAATCCAGAATAACGAAACTAATCAGTGATGTAGCACAATTTAAGAGGCAGAGAAATTATGTTAACCAGCTCGTAAATTCGACAAGGGATGAATTCAAAGAAAAAACTGCACATAAAATTCGATCTGGTATTTATGGCTCAAAAGACTGGTGGAAACTAAGCAAATCTCTCCTTAACAATAATAATTCAAACCTTAATGACTTCCCCCCTCTCAGAAAAACCGACAACTCGTTTGCTTATGACGATTATGAGAAAGCTGACATTCTGAACTCCTATTTCTCAAGCATAACCAATATAGATGACTCTGCAGCAGAATTACCTTTATTGTCCATGTACACCGGAAATACTCTAGACAGCTTTGATATAACTAATATTGATGTTTTTGATATACTTTCTACTATAGATACCTCGAAAGCCATTGGACCCGACCGAATTAGCCCGAAATGTTTGTTTGAATCTAGAAATGTTTTATCACCTATATTCGCTCGCTTTTTTAACCATTCGTTGAGAACATCTACATTTCCCACAGACTGGAAGGTAGCTAATGTGACGCCAATCTTTAAAAAGGGAGACCCGTACCTGCCATCAAATTATCGTCCAATATCATTATTGAGCTGTCTAAGTAAGGTAATGGAGAGAGTTGTCTTCAAGTATCTATATAATTACATCAGACGCGATATAACACCGAACCAGTCTGGCTTTCTTCCCTCTAACTCGACAGTTACTCAGTTACTAGATATCTACTTTCAACTAACAAAAGCATTAGATGAACGTAAAGAAATTTTATTTTTGTTTTTTGATATATCCAAAGCATTCGACAGAGTTTGGCATCGTGGATTATTGCATAAATTGCAGCAATTTGGTATAACAGGCAGCCGAGATTATCTAAAAAACCGCTGTCAGCGCGTTGTTTTGCAAGGTAAAACCTCTACTATTCTTCGTCTCGGTGCTGGGGTACCACAAGGCTCTGTCCTCGGACCTCTCTTGTTTTTGCTATATATTAACGACTTACCTGGTGATATTTTGAATAATATTCGCCTATTTGCCGACGATACCTGCCTCTACATCCTTTCCACGATTTAGAAGTAATATCGCAGTGGGCTCGAACATGGCTTATCAAATTTAATGCCGCTAAGACAGTTTCCCTCCTTGTCTCTCTTCGTCAGATTCCCACCTCGATCCCAATTATTTTCGAAAACTCTCCCTTAAGTCCATCTCAGAATCATAAACATCTTGGTGTAACATTCAACAACAAAGGCAACTGGAACGATCATATTGATGACATAATCAGTAGAGCGCAAAGTAAACTTTCCATCTTAAAGGGGTTGAAATATGTTTTAGACCGGAAATCCCTGGAAATCATGTATAAGAGCTTCATTCGGCCAAGTTTGGAATATGCAGACATAGTATGGGACAATATATCACAAAATAACATTACCAGGTTGGAGAATATTCAGAAAGATGCCATTCGAACAATCACTGGACTAACACTGTGCTAGTTCAGAAACTCTTTATTGTGAGGCTGGTCTTGAAACACTTACACAAAGACGTCAGTTCCATCGACTTGTAATGTTCTATCGCATTGTAAACGGTACTGCGCCTTTATCCTTACAACGTCATCTCCCGTCAACTCCCCTTGCACGTAATCCGTACAACATACGTCCCCAAAACGAATTTACGCCATTTATGTGTAGGACCGAATTATTTAGAGGATCATTCTTTCCAATTACAGTGCGTGAATGGAATATTCTTCCTCGTTCCATTAGAACTTGTCCTACAATTTTTGCTTTTAAACGTGAACTACGAAATTTATCTTTGCTGACTAAGCCTCACACATGGAATTATGTAGGTTCTCGTAAAGAAAATGTATTTCTATGTCGACTTAGAAATGGATGTAGTAATTTGAAAAGGCACTTGTTTGATAATTTGTTATCAGAAAACACACAATGTAATTGCGGCCACTGTGATGAAACTGTTACACATTTTTTGTTTCATTGTCCATTATTTACGACCCAAAGAGCTGATCTCTTAAATAATCTTTCGACCATCTACAATCTAAATCTACCAACAGCCAGAACACTCTTATTTGGTGACCTCGACAAAGATGAAGCATCTAATATATCAATTCAAAAATATCTTGGAAATTATATAACAAACACTAAACGATTTCAATGACCATTTCAAATACATTCAAAATTAAGCGACCATTGCAAATTCTAACATTGTGACATCCTGAGTTTCTCTAAACATTTAAGGATCATCTTAAGTAATACACAAATGGAACACGATTTTATATATAATTATTATTATTATCTATGTAGTATCTTTAATTGTTTATTTTTCAATGCTTACTGGCCTCCTCTCCTTATTTCTCTTATTGGGTTGTTTTTTTCTGTAAATTGTCTGATGTATTTCATTGTATGTGGGAGACGCGCTATAAGCTTGACTTACTGCGCTCCCATCACTCTGGTGTAAAATAAAATAATTTAAACCAAAGTTTCTAACCAATCGGGTCCAGATTCAATAGGGTTCTGGGTCATGAGCATATGGATGTGCATTGCAAGTTTGGTGTGCCTAGGGTAAGTCGTTCTAAAGATATCTTGGTAACGAGAAAGCTGTGATGGTTTCGCATAAATTAAAGATGGCCGCCAAAGTTTCCAACAAATCGGGTCCAGATTCAGTAGGGTTCTGGATCACGAGCATATGGATGTGCACTGCAAGTTTGGTGTGCCTAGGGTAAGTCGTTCTAAAGATATCTTGGTAACGAGAAAGGTGTGACGTCCCGACTGACAGACAGACGGACGGACGGACGGACGGACATGACGACGACAATACCCTTCGGCCAAATTTTGGCCGAGGGGTAAAAACTCTGGAAAAGCATGAGTACAGTTACCCTTACACTATTGTACATTACAAACATCTTGTAATTGTTTACGTTATCCAATTAGTTGATACGCATCATTTATCTACAAATGTTAATGATATTTACATATCTTCTCCCTCCTTTGTATATATAAACAATTTTATTTTAGAAAGAAAACTGTTGTGCAGGCGCCGAAAGCACCGACTAGAATGGCAGGCCACATGGCCCGCATCCCCCTCTGGGACATGAACAACCAATCATATCAACTTCAATTGACACACCTCCCGCACAACCAATGAACGTTGACAGACACGCCCCTTGGCGGTCAACAAGTACTCAAACCACGTGTAGACATCAGTTTCTGCCTATTCGCTTGAAACGTCAGAAACTATATTTCCTGTAATGGCTCACAAAAAGTCCAGGTAGCTAGGGAATTTTTTTTTTTTTGGGGTCACATTTTGTTTTACCTACAACCAAGTAGCATTCTCTCAAATAATAGTCACCGTATTGACCAATTAAGGGAATAGGTCAAGGTGTTTTATTTGATATACAACGAAGGAAACTTAACAAGCATTCCATAAAGTGTCGTGTGTAGAAAACTGTGGGATCAACGTGTATATTTCCCCCCGACACGATCAAGTTAGGATAAAATTATGAGTCCCATGTGTATACATGTTCCGCCATGCTGAGAAAAAAACTCAAAAAACTTTTGCGGCTACCGGTATGACAAAACAACTATTCTGAACCGAATATTGCATCTCTGATATTTTGTGAAAAGTATTGTATGATTTGATTGGCATGTAGTAAAGTTTTGCGTCGATACACCACACGTCTTCTGTATTTTACTTAGAACACGTTTCCATTCATGACCGAGCTGACCTAAATCGAGGACGCACATAGGCCTAACATGAAGAGGCAGTCTGACAACATGCGCGAGTATAGTGTAACTCGTGAACTGACGATTTATCGATAAAAGCGTTGTTTTACATATCCGATCATAAGTTTCCGAAAAATCGTTGGTGCAGGCCAATCATAATAATATTTACTATAATTTATCTTTTGGAGCCGCGTTTGGAAGCAACAGCGGGTTACGGCAACAACAACAACATCACACAAATTACTAAAACTTACAATTCGATCACCCGCATTTTTCGGGATTTGTCACTTTCAATGATTTGCAATAAATCGATCACCCCTATTTTTTATCACCTCAAATATCACTTCTGGTGATCGAATTATTAGGGGAATTACCGTAGTATTAACTGAATGATCCAAACCAAGTGATAAGCAGAAAATAAAAATGAACAAAACTGATGTTCAGATTAATTCTCTCTTTTACCTCGTTAGACACCTTGACTTTAAGACTGGTGCTTTTATAATGAGGTAGATCAATCTATTTGTGTAGCTTTTCAAAATTCAATAAAAACTTTTGAGGTAGGCACAGGCCCTCGGTGGCCGAGTGGTCTAAGGCGCTTCGCTGGTGACCGCTAGCCTCACATCGCTGAACCGGCATGAGTTCGAGCCCAGCTGGTCTCTGTGTGAAAGCTTGTCAGTTACTTGCCAACGGGTCGTGGTTCTCTCCGAATACTTCCTCCACCAACCAAACTGTCACCATACATGTATGAGTGAAACAACCATTTTTTCCAGGTAGGTCGGGTTACCAGAAACACACAATTTTTTTTTAGGACTCAGGGCTTGCATCCCACTTGAGCTGATTTTCACACACCCTCCGATATTTGTCTTGTTTATTGCATAAATTGTGCACATGCACCATATAAGTATATATATATTACTGGGGGCAAAATTCTCTGGGATTATAAATATGTGAATTTATTGGTTGTGGAGTTAACATGAATAAAGTTATTAGAATATAAGGAAGTTCATAGATAGGCGAGTTATTAGATAATACGGAAGCTCATACCAGGCATAGGCAGGTGAGTTATTAGATAATATGGAAGCTTAGCTCATACCAAGTGAGTTATCAGATAATATGGAAGCTCATATGGGTATAGACAGGTGAGATATCAGATAATATGGAAGCCCATACCAGGTATAGACAGATGAGTTATTACATAATATGGAAGCTCATATTAGGTATAGACAACTCAGTTATTACATAATATGGAAGCACATACCAGGCATAGACAGGTGAGTTATCAAAAAATATTGAAGCTCATACCAGGCATAGACAGGTGAGTTCCCTCACTGTCCAGAAGTGTCCCACTTCATGTGAAGTGTGCCTAGAAGTGCCTCTGAAGAGTACACTGAAAAGGCACTTCAACAACAGAGAAAAATACTGGCACACTTCATAGGTACTTCATTAGAAAAAGGCAGTAGCCAAGGCACTCCTCAAAGACACTTAATGGGCTTTGTCAATTTCATAGCAAAAAATGAGGGACTTCAGAGACACTTCTGAGACTTGCTTTTTGTTCGGCATAATCTAAGGTACTCCTCAAAGACAATTCTTGGACTTTGTCAGTTCTTCAGCAAAACTTGGGGGACTTCAGGGACACTTCTGAGACTTAGTTATTGTTCACCATAATCTAAGGTACTCCTCAAAGATACTTCTTGGACTTTGTCAGTTTTATAGCATAACTTGGGGGACTTACCCTTGAAAAAATATCTTATAGGATCCTATAAGATTCTGAAAAATCCTATAAGATTTCACTCAGTGACATCAAATCTCATTTCCATGAAACCACTAAACATCAGATTTGCATGTACTTCACAGTTCAAAATAGCTGCAACTGTGTAAAATATTCACATGTGGTTACTGACATATTACTCAGAACTGTGAACACTTTTTTGGATCTTTGACAGTGATCTGTACCATGGGTTCCCATTTGAATAAAATAAATAGATTAATAATATCAGTCTCTCGCATATTAGTGTTATCAAAATAGTATCATATTCGATAAGAAATCTTGTTGAATTCAGAGTTTATAATCAGTCCAAATCCATGATTTTATAGTAAAATTGGACAAAATGGGATTTTTTTTTAAAAGAATCAGTTCTAACATAATGTCAGCAACAAAAAATGTCCATTAAAGAATACTTTATATTATCCTCTTCATTATTATCAATTGTTTAAATATAATATATATATAATTTCTGTTTCTGGTAGTCTTTTTCCTGTTAAATGTCTCAGCAAAATGGGTGAAGTTATCTGCCCTTGAAAATTTAATTGACCACCGGGGGCGCCACCATCAACAACAAAAATGGCTGACCTAAGTGCAAAAGTCAGGTGGCCCTCCGCAGTTTCGTAGTAATGGCCCCTCTCTAATTTCATAATACGATAGACTGCCCTTGTTCTGCTACATCATAATTCTTCTTGTCTTCTTAATAGCTTATATCTATAATGCCATCCTGTTCAGCATTATCAACGCTGCAAACGAGTACGTACAAATCGAGTGCTGGCTTCGTCTACACGCTGATCGGGATCATGGAGTAAAGTTTGTCCTGCCTCAGTTATGCCCCTTGGGTGTGCCTAAAAATCGGGACTCATTTACGGGAAGAAAATCTGACAAAAAACGGGCAGGTTGACACCCACTTTTGTTTGCCTTTTTAAGTTGAGACCGGACCAGGGAACGTGAGTAAGAAGTTTAATTGAAATCGCTCTTACAGATTTTTCTGGAAATTGAGCCGAATTTGACCATTTTTCGACATTTTTAAGGGGTTTTCTAGGAAAAATGAAGCAAGCATGGAGGAGAATGTTCGAGTTAAATTTTTCTATAACATAGCAGTGTTATATCTTAAAATAATAGTTTCATCATGCTCTTTCAGAAAATATATACATACAAGTGATTTGGGTTGAAGGTTTTGCGACAACTGGTGGCCGAAAAACGGACCCATAGTCTATTCCATGCCGAATAAAAGAATCTCCGGAGTGCACCCTTAAGGCATAATAGTGGAGTCTATGCATTATCTTAATGTAGACTCCGTTACGGAGCGGAGATGTATCATTACGCCAGATTGTTTAATTTTGACTGCCTAGTTATACCTGAAGCTCTATTTTCGGAAGCAGGTGGAAAGAAGACCAGGAGTTCGATTAAAATAATCCACAGTGTGTCCATTAGTATACAATTGAGGTTACTGCATACTGTATTCCATACAGGAGTTATCTCCCCTGGACTGAGATTTCGGTGGATATTATGGCAGAACGAGGTCCTATCAGAATGATATAAATTTGCCAGTGTAAATTTTCTTTACAAGAGAACCCATTTACAGTCCATGAAGGATGGAATGGATGTATATTATTATGGTTTTACAAATTATTTCTCAAGTTTCTGAAGTATTTCCCATGTTTCTAAGAGAAAATTGAGTGCAAAATTACCAATAATTTGACTTGGTTACATCGCTTATTTGCATTTTCCCGCGTTTCTGCTATCATTGGAAAGCGGAAAAGTAACCACGGCCTTCATATTGCCGAATGGATGACCATTATTAAGAAGAAATAGGTTAATTTTGAGTTTTGTTCTCGAAAATCCTGCTAGAATTGGCAAAATTGATCAAAGCAAAGATGGGGTAGGGGGAAAGTTATCGGTCGGATTTCCCAAAATAATATGTATAACTGGCAAGTGTTGTATACCGCCATACTCGCAAACACTCTGAGATTACGATACATGTGAATAATTAATTTCTTAAAAAACATCCTGCCCCTTAAGGTGGTCCTCCGCAGTTTCGTAGTAATGGCCCCTCTCTAATTTCATAATACGATAGACTGCCCTTGTTCTGCTACATCATAATTCTTCTTGTCTTCTTAATAGCTTATATCTATAATGCCATCCTATTCAGCATTATCAACGCTGCAAACGAGTACGTACAAATCGAGTGCTGGCTTGGTCTACACGCTGATCGGGATCATGGAGCAAGCTTGTCCTGCCTCAGTTATGCCCCTTGGGTGTGCCTAAAATCGACTCATTTACGGAAGAAAATCTGACAAAACGGTTAGGTTTTCACCCCCTTTTTTTTGCCTTTTAAGTTGAGACCGACTGTGGGAACGTGAGTAAGAAGTTTAATTGAACGTTTCCTTACAGATTTTTCTGGAAATTGGAGCCGAATTTGACCATTTTTCGACATTTTTAAGGGGGTTTCTAGAAAAAATGAAGCAAGCATGGAGAAGAATGTTCGAGTTAAATTTTTCTATAACATAGCAGTGTTATATTTAAAATAATAGTTTCACTTGTGCTCTTCAGAAAATATATACATATAAGTGATTTGGGTTGAAGGTTTTGCGACAACTGGTGGCCGAAAAACGGACTCCATAGTCTATTCCATGCCGAATAAAAGAATCTCCGGAGTGCACCCTTGGCATAATAGTGGAGTCTATGCATTATCTTAATGTAGACTGCTACGGAGCTGGAGATGTATCATTACGCCAGATTGTTTAATTTTGACTGCCTAGTTATACCTGAAGCGCTATTTTCGGAAGCAGGTGGAAAGAAGACCAGGAGTTCGATTAAAATAATCCACAGTGTGTCCATTAGCATACAATTGAGGTTACTGCATACTGTATTCCATACAGGAGTTATCTCCCACTGGACTGAGATTTCGGTGGATATTATGGCAGAACGAGGTCCTATCAGAATGATATAAATTTGCCAGTGTAAATTTTCTTTACAAGAGAACCCATTTACAGTCCATGAAGGATGGAATGGATGTATATTATTATGGTTTTACAAATTATTTCTCAAGTTTCTGAAGTATTTCCCATGTTTCTAAGAGAAAATTGAGTGCAAAATTACCAATAATTTGACTTGGTTACATCGTTTATTTGCATTTTCCCGCGTTTCTGCTATCACTGGAAAGCGGAAAAGTAACCACGGCCTTCATATTGCCGAATGGATGACCATTATTAAGAAGAAATAGGTTAATTTTGAGTTTTGCTCTCGAAAATCCTGCTAGAATTGGCAAAATTGATCAAAACAAAGATGGGGTAGGGGGAAAGTTATCGGTCGGATTTCCCAAAATAATATGTATAACTGGCAAGTGTTGTATACCGCCATACTCGCAAACACTCTGAGATTACGATACATGTGAATAATTAATTTCGTAAAAAACATCCTGCCCCTTAAGGTGGCCCTCCGCAGTTTCGTAGTAATGGCCCTCTCTAATTTCATAATACGATAGACTGCCCTTGTTCTGCTACATCATAATTCTTCTTGTCTTCTTAATAGCTTATATCTATAATGCCATCCTGTTCAGCATCATCAACGCTGCAAACGAGTACGTACAAATCGAGTGCTGGCTTCGTCTACACGCTGATCGGGATCATGGAGTAAAGTTTGTCCTGCCTCAGTTATGCCCCTTGGGTGTGCCTAAAAATCGGGACTCATTTACGGGAAGAAAATCTGACAAAAAACGGTTAGGTTTTCACCCCCTTTTTTTTGCCTTTTTAAGTTGAGACCGGACCAGGGAACGTGAGTAAGAAGTTTAATTGAAATCGCTCTTACAGATTTTTCTGGAAATTGAGCCGAATTTGACCATTTTTCGACATTTTTAAGGGGTTTTCTAGGAAAAATGAAGCAAGCATGGAGGAGAATGTTCGAGTTAAATTTTTCTATAACATAGCAGTGTTATATCTTAAAATAATAGTTTCATCATGCTCTTTCAGAAAATATATACATATAAGTGATTTGGGTTGAAGGTTTTGCGACAACTGGTGGCCGAAAAACGGACCCATAGTCTATTCCATACCGAATAAAAGAATCTCCGGAGTGCACCCTCAGGTGGATTTGTTCATGTTAAGCTAGAAGTATGGAAGTTAGAAGATCTGTATTGCCGATGGTGATGAGTGCAACTAGTGAAATGGTAAGTAAAGTATAAATATAACTATAATTCTTCTTTTTTCATAACTTAATAAGGAATGAACTGAACTGAAATATACTTCACCTTATAATTGCAGTCAAATTTAATGGGTCATATAGCATGGCTTTCACAAAGAAATATTCATATCTCTGTCTCAATATCACTTTCAGATCTACCCAGGTTCACCAAGGCAGTGTCAATTGCCATTGTTATGGTTGTGTGAATTGTCAGCTTGGAAACCCCAGGCTTGGGGACCTCATATGAAGATTGGCATGCACCCCTGGAGGAAATCGCATTATCCCCTGAGGGTGAGATACTTCCTGTTCATGTCAAAACAGGGGGATTTAACTGACTCCCCAGTCAGTTAAATCCCCCTGTTTTGACGTGATAGCTCTAAATAAATTATTTTGTTGTTTTGAACTGTTTATTGATTTATAAAATTTATTGATTTTTGTTCCTTCCAGAAGATTAGAGAATATTTCCATACTAAATTGTTGACAAAATGGTAAAGAAATAAGTTTTAAAATATATTGATAATAAAATGTTAGCATAACCTATTTTTAACTGTAATAAAAAAAGTATAATCAACTATGATTAGACTGTTAGGCTATATTTTCCTTGTCTATTGATTGCATTATTCATATACCAAAGCTAAGGATCTTCACATATACTTCAATTGTACATTCCTACCCACATCTTGAGAAATGAGAACATTTCATTTCAAAAATTTAAGAATACAATTTATAGTTAATAAGCATTTATTTGTTATTTGAAAACCTGTATGGAGATTTAGTTGAACCAGAAATTAACAAAGAAAAATTATAAAAATTCACATGATTGTTTCACTTCAATTCTAATGGCTTCTTACATTGTATACTTTAATATTCCAGAATACAGCTACTACAAGGAACTCGGCTCACTTCAAGCACCCACTCGACTGACAGGACCTTTAATTTGCACACCTACATGACCTAGGTATGGTTGATGTGTGGTTGATATCTTCATAGTGTATATTGGTTAGAACTTCACACAAACCGTTTATCTCCCTTGTTGTTTATCGTGGAATACTAAAGAAAGGATAATAGACATCTTTATCAATCTTTTGTAAATCGTACGGATGTGTTTCATTCTTTACCCTTTATGGTAGTCAACCTATTCAATCATCCTGAGTGTATTAAAAAAAAGAAGAACTGGATTGCAGGTCATACGGAACCATATATACAACTGATCAGGTTTTAATTATATGCATGTATTTCTCGCAACAGGTCAATTCAGAATGGTGGGTTTCAGCAAAGGTTGGATACATCCAAGTGGACCTCAGGGCAACTAAAGCAAACTATCCTTCGAAAGATCTGCTGCTTCAAGTTCAAGTTGGATAAGAAGACGGTCACAAGTTGGATAAGAAGACGGTCACCCTTGAATAATAATAATACTAATACTGCAATAAATTCTCATACCAAAGACTGCATGTAAATACATACATAGTACTGTGCTGTATGTTGTCTCAAGGATTTGTGCTAGCGGTTATATAAACTACACGTTTCTTGTTAAGAACCACCAGGTTTATTGTAAATATTTTATGATGTACTGTTTTGTCTCACTCCCCGTGCTTTCTCTAAATAAAACGTTCTGTGCTCAAATATATATTTGTGTCTTCTTTTCCGGGAAAGTAAATATCTCGTGGCTACATATACCTTTCATTACACGAATTTGCTATGATACTAATAAGGTACTTCAAGAGCACTTCAAAAGTGCATATGAAAGGTATCCTTCTGTAGAAGTGTGGATGAAGTGCCTTGCCATATAAGGACATTGAAGTGCCTCATATATTCTAATTAGGTACTTCAAGAGCACTTCAGAAGTGCCTTTGAAGGTTACCCTTCTGTGGAAGGGTGGATGAAGTGCCTTTGCAGTACCTTATTAACATATTTGAGGCACACTTCAAAAGTACTTCCAAGTGACTTCATTGTGACTTCAATGCCCTTATATGGCATTGCCACAAAACAATACCCACATTGCAAGCACACTTCTGACTCTGAGCGTTGCACTTCAAGGTTAAAATATGGCCACACTTTAAAGTTACTTCAAAGGCATTTCTGGACAGTAAGGGTTATTATATAATATGGAAGCTCATACCAGGCATAGACAGGTGAGTTATTATATATGAAAGCTCATACCAGGCATAGACAGGTGAGTTATTAGATAATATGAAAGCTCATACCAGGCATAAACAGGTAAGTTATCAGATAATATGAAAGCTTATATCAGGCATAGACAGGTAAGGGGTCACGTCCAATCGAACGAGACGGTTTCTCGATAAACGAGTAAAACCGATAAATATCTCGTCTCGAAGGGCCCCGGTTTATCTCTATCGATTGTTGTCCCGGTTTGCTCCCGGTTTTCTCTCGAAGCGCAAGACCATCTCGATCCTCCTCGAAATAACTTGACCTGCTTCGAGAATGGAATCGAGATGTCATCAAATGAACGTTGAAGCATTCGGAAAGCGTATGCTTGGTATAAATATTCTCTGTGGCAGAGAGATTAATCTCGGCGAATACATATGCATTTAAATGAATTAGACTGAACATGAATAATTTAATATTATTTTGTTATTCCGTCTAGAGATCTGTAGTTGTATACTTGCTCAGACAGCGCAATTTCTCTAAACGTTATGAATGAAAAGAAAGAAACATCGCCAATTGAAAGTGTATAAACTGTCTCATTATTATTCAGGTATTCTGAACCTATTTTTTAGAATTTGAATCACTTTATAGGATACGACCAGGAACTGCGAATTGAAATAAAGTAGGCAAGTCTAGGATAAAATTCCATATGTTCCTCTGAAAGTTGATCAGAATGGGATATCTTTATCGTCAGAGATTTCCCCCGTATATTCAGAAATAAAGAGACTACTAAGATCACAGGAGCGTCTGGTAATTCACTGAAAACCGGAGAATATAAACATAAACGCTCGATCGAAGTTTTCAGACAAACAAAACGCGGCATCGTTTATGCATCGTAAAATGTATATAACCGTTGGTATAAAGCGTGATTGCCCCCTGAACTGGGCAGTAATTATACTTCCATTATTTGGTTAATTTCCTGGACATATAAAATCAGCAATAAATAATAGAACGTGTGTAAATTATCAAGCTCCCGCCAACAGTGCATGCTGTTTCCGTTTTTTCTTTCAAAAAAAATTAACCCCACTCCCTTCGCTGTTGTTTCAAGCCGACGGGTTTTCACAGACCGACTGTGGCGTGAATTATCAACACCTCTAGTTCCGATTGCCAGTATTTCCGCTTACCACTTTCAGGCAAGCTTATGTCAGAAATAAACGTTGTTGATATAATCTCCTTATTTAAACTATATCACAATACGTTAATTTAAAAACAAAATGGAATCTGCAATGAATACTACCAAATTATTAAACATATTACACACCGAGGTGATTCACCAGTCAAGCTCTTAACATAGCTTTCATTTTTCGGTTGTTCACTATAGTTTTTTTTTAAATTATAGAACAATAATTAACGCATGCTTCCAAACCATTATTATTCAGATCATATCCAATTGGTGTGTCATTTATTCCACGACGGATACTAGTCAGATAAACAATCAATTATCGATGTGAGAGCAGTTCACTAAATTATATATTCATAATTTATATATAGATAAATGAAAGTTTTCTTTCAATTGGATTCACGAAACATCGATTAAACGATGAATAGCATTGAAAACATCATAAAAAATCCGATTTCTGAATTATATTTTGACCGCGATATACATAGGCGACGAGCGCCCCACTAATATGTAACCAACGCAACACTCTAATCGCATGAGAAGTTAAGATAGGCCAAATTAACGGCAACAAAACGATGACATATTGAAACCGGGGCCCCCTTCGAGATTACCGATAAATTTTGTAACCATCTCGAAAACCGGGACGCTTCGATCGAGATAAAACCGGGAGTAAACCGGGAGTTGTCGTCAGGGTCCCGGTTCTGCCCTCCCGGTTTCAGCCGAGAAATTTCTCGATCCATCTCGAAGGCATCGAGAAAGTGCCTCGATTAATTGGACGTGACCCCTAAGTTATCAGATAATATGAAAGCTCATACCAGGAATAGACAGGTAAGTTATCAGATAATATGGAAGCTCATACCAGGCATAGACAGGTAAGTTATCAGATAATATGAAACCTCATACCAGGCATAGACAGGTAAGTTATCAGATAATATGAAAGCTCATACCAGGAATAGACAGGTAAGTTATCAGATAATATGGAAGCTCATACCAGGCATAGACAGGTAAGTTATCAGATAATATGGAAGCTCATACCAGGCATAGACAGATACCAGTCCCTTCAATACCATCTTCACACAGTCCTTGACCATTACAAGGGTAATCTGCCCCTCCCGAACATTCTGGAACAGACAAAGAGTGAGTTAATGTGACAATCATCAAATATTTCAGCCACATACATGTGGCGACAGCTTCCCATAACCTACCCTACATTGCAGACCGTATCCATGTGCTGTGTGCCCGTAGTATACACTCTGCAGCCAATAAACAAGGTACTTGACAAGATATGTATCACACAGATTGAATATGTCTGGCATTTAAAAATGTCACATCCTCTTACTTACCCCGCCACTTTGTTCAATCGCCGCTTAATTAGCGCGGTTGTCAGAAAACATTAACCCGATCAAATTTTAGTAGAGGCTAATATACGAGCGAAGGCATGAAACTTATTATCCACTGATTGAAAACACGCTGCCTGGGATCTGGGGAGTCTATTCTTTTCATGCCTGGGAACCCCAATGATGAAGCTCATAAAACGGAATAAAAGATATAAATCTATGTCACTGTTATACTTGTAATGATCTTCAAGTTCAAGTAACATTTTCTTATCTTCACCATCTGAAATAATTCCTGGTCAGACACAAGGGTGTGAATGGCCCCCTCTTAGCACCTAATCATGTGTTATTTTCCTATTTCCCAGTACTGGGCTATCTAATAAGTAGCATAGAAAACCACCCTCTCTCAGCAAATCCTAGAGATGCTGATGAGGCAATTTGGAAAAAGTATCAAGTATAATATTATGCAGATCGAGGGATAGCCAGGTATTCCTTGTGATGGAAATTGCAAGCTTTGAGATACATAGTATGCATGTACACCTAGGGGCAAAGACTTGATGGTATATCATTTTAGATGCATTCAAAAGTCTTTTTCAAGCGAATCAAGCAATTAATAGCTTGAAAAATATAAAAAGATCTGTATTGCAAAGTCACTGCAATGGATACAGAAGTCGCTGCCATGGATATAAAAGACATCAACGCAATGGATAAAGAATTCACTGCAATGGTAGAAGAAGTCACTCCCATGGATGAAGAAGTCATTCTCATCAATGAAGAATTTGCTGCCATGAAAAAAAAGATGCTGCCATGGAAAGAGATGTCACTCCCAAAGAACCCATTGCATCCAAAATAACTGTCCATACATCGACTGAACCCGTGAGGCCCTACCACAAGTCTTTTTCTACAAGTTGATGGAATTCAGTCCACTAGTTACTGAGATTATATTCAGCAGAAACTTCAGGAGTGTAGCAAAAATCAGAAAGCAATTTTTGTTCCAGTGTAACAAGATAATGCCCACTGTTGAACGTTCTAGTAACTCGGAAACTTCCGCAGGAATGTTCCACCTATCAGGAACATTCAGCATGAAGGCACAGGAACGTTCTGAAGCACTGGAACGTTCCGATGCACCCAAATGTTCTAGTATAAACCAGAAGGTTCGGCAGGAACGTTCCCTCTGTACAGAACGTTCCCTCTGTACAGTACAGTTCCTCTAACGTGGAACATTCCAGTAGCTGAAAATGAAACGTGGCTGCATCCAATACTGGATGCAAATGTTTCATTGGAATGTTCTGATTTTTGCTATGCTCCCTAATGCACGACAGACAGATTACGAATGAACAGACGAACAGAAAAACAGAGCAATGAAAGTGCCGACCAACACCAAAATCTACTCAGTTTGTGAAGCCCTGTCACGTATATGCTTACCCCATGTCACTTTCAACATTATTTCAGTCATATCACAACGAACCAACTAAACACCACCCAGCCAAACTGCGTTCCTGCTGCTTCAAAGAAGAAATCTTTGAAGCAACATGGAACCAGACACCCTCCATCCACCCTATAAAACACTGAGGACAGCACACAAGACACAGAGAGGACGCTTACATGGTGTAATAAAGACAAGTGATATTACAGTGCTAGACATCACATTATCAAGTCCCTGTTATTGAGCGGACAACAATGCTTGATGGACGATGGATGCACGAGCAGACAGACGGACAAAACAGATAAATGAAAATCAGACATGTTTCAGAAGAGACACCAAAAACCGACCAGTTCATGAGGTGCAAGTTTCATGGAATTTGTCAGCGGACAACAATGCTTGATGGACGATGGATGCAAGAGCAGACAGACGGACAAAACAGATAAATGAAAATCAGACATGTTTCAGAAGAGACACCAAAAACCGACCAGTTCATGAGGTGCTCCCACAAGTTTCATGGAATTAAGTCAAGTAGTTATTGAGATATGAAGCGCAACAACAACACATATGACAGACAGCGGACTATGAACAAGACAGAAAACAGATCAACAAAAGACTAAACAAACTCCTAAATCTAATCGGTTCATGGGGTCCTGCCACAAACATGACAAATGATTTTTCCCATGTTTTGTGAAATTTGGTTGAGTAGTTCTCAAGATATTAAGCGGACAACGCAGCACAGAGAGTGGATTATAAACAAACAAATAGACAGAAAAATGTTTCTCAGCAAAATGCATTGAAGCAACAGGAACCCGTGGCCACCCAACCACCCGCTAACTATTTTGCAACACATGTAATATTCTATAACACTTGTGTCAATAACATCGAGCATCGAAACACAAGGCACGTACCTTCACAATGACTACCCCAATACCTGTTACAACATGAGGCATGTACCTTAAAACTGACCAACCCAATATGCGGCACAACACGAGGCACATACTTTTATATTGACCACCCCAATACCCATTACAACACATGGTATGTACCTCCACATGGACCACCCCAATACCCATTACAACATGGTATGTACCTCCACATGGACCACCCCAATACCCATTACAACATGCTGTCTGTACCTCCACATGGACCACCCCAATACCCATTACAACATGCTGTCTGTACCTCCACATGGACCACCCCAATACCCATTACAACATGCTGTCTGTACCTCCACATGGACCACCCCAATACCCATTACAACATGCTGTATGTACCTCCACATGGACCACCCCAATACCCATTACAACATGCTGTATGTACCTCCACATGGACCACCCCAATACCCATTACAACACGCTGTATGTACCTCCACATGGACCACCCCAATACCCATTACAACATGCTGTATGTACCTCCACATGGACCACCCCAATACCCATTACAACATGCTGTATGTACCTCCACATGGACCACCCCAATACCCATTACAACATGCTGTATGTACCTCCACATGGACCACCCCAATACCCATTACAACATGCTGTATGTACCTCCACATGGACCACCCCAATACCTATTACAACATGCTGTCTGTACCTCCACATGGACCACCCCAATACCCATTACAACATGCTGTCTGTACCTCCACATGGACCACCCCAATACCCATTACAACATGCTGTCTGTACCTCCACATGGACCACCCCAATACCCATTACAACATGCTGTATGTACCTCCACATGGACCACCCCAATACCCATTACAACATGCTGTATGTACCTCCACATGGACCACCCCAATACCCATTACAACACATGGTATGTACCTCCACATGGACCACCCCAATACCCATTACAACATGCTGTATGTACCTCCACATGGACCACCCCAATACCCATTACAACATGCTGTATGTACCTCCACATGGACCACCCCAATACCCATTACAACATGCTGTATGTACCTCCACATGGACCACCCCAATACCCATTACAACATGCTGTATTGTACCTCCACATGGACCACCCCAATACCCATTACAACATGCTGTCTGTACCTCCACATGGACCACCCCAATACCCATTACAACATGCTGTATGTACCTCCACATGGACCACCCCAATACCCATTACAACATGCTGTATGTACCTCCACATGGACCACCCCAATACCCATTACAACACATGGTATGTACCTCCACATGGACCACCCCAATACCCATTACAACATGGTATGTACCTCCACATGGACCACCCCAATACCCATTACAACATGCTGTATGTACCTCCACATGGACCACCCCAATACCCATTACAACATGCTGTATGTACCTCCACATGGACCACCCCAATACCCATTACAACATGCTGTCTGTACCTCCACATGGACCACCCCAATACCCATTACAACATGCTCAGGGCTTCGTGTTTAGAGCGAGTGATAGCTCACCTGCACGCAAACACTCGCGTAAATTCATGTCACGAGAGTGATTTTAGCTCACGTAAACTGTCACATTTTATACTGTATTATATTGCAATCACTCGCCTGACTTTTGAATACCCTCTCCTAAATATTTTGACGCGAGCTATTTTTAGCTCACGCACTAATTCTAAACACGAAGCCCTGCATGCTGTATGTACCTCCACATGGACCACCCCAATACCTGTTACAACGTGAGGCATGTACTTTCACAAAGACCACTCCAAAATGCATCGCAACACAAGGCACGTACCTTCACACTGAATACCTCAATATGCATGCATCACAACACGAGGCATGTACCTCCACATGGACCAGGCTCACCACCCCAATACCCATTACAACATGAAGGCATGTACCTCCACACGGGCCACACAAATACCCATTACA
This sequence comes from Hanleya hanleyi, assembly GCA_036873755.1. NCBI lineage: Eukaryota > Metazoa > Mollusca > Polyplacophora > Lepidopleurida > Hanleyidae > Hanleya > Hanleya hanleyi. The sequence continues at coordinate 21,730 of JAVTVY010005788.1, forward strand.
ACAAGAGGTATGTACGGTACCTCCACATGGACCACCCCAATACCCGTTACAACATGAAGGCATGTACCTCCACATGGGCCACACCAATACCCATTACAACACGAGGCATGTACCTTCACATGGGCCACACCAATACCCGTTACAACATGAAGGCATGTACCTCCACACAGGCCACACAAATACCCATTACAACACGAGGTATGTACGGTACCTCCACATGGACTACCCCAATACCCATTACAACACGAAATATGTACCTCCACATCGACCACCCTAATACCCATTACAACATGAGGCATGTACCTCCACATTGACCACCCCAATCCCATTACAACACGAGGCATGTACCTCCACATTGATCACCCCAATACCCATTCAACATGAGGCATGTACATCCACATGGGCCACACCAATACCCATTACAACACGAGGCATGTACCTCCACATTGACCATCCCAATACCCATTACAACAGGAGGCATGTACCTCCACATGGGCCACACCAATACCCATCACAACACGTGGCATGTACCTCCACATGGGCCACACCAATATCCATTACAACACGAGGCATGTACCTCCACATTGTCCACCCCAATACCCATTACAACATGAGGCATGTACCTCCACATTGACCACCCCAATACCCATTACAACACGAGGCATGTACCTCCACATGGGCCACACCAATACTCATCACAACACGAGGCATGTACCTCCACATTGACCAGCCCAATACCCATTACAACACGAGGCATGTACCTCCACATTGACCACCCCAATACCCATTACAACACGAGGCATGTACCTCCACATTGACCACCCCAATACCCATTACAACAGGAGGCATGTACCTCCACATTGACCACCCCAATACCTATTACAACACGAGGCATGTACCTCCACATTGACCACCCCAATACCCATTACAACATGAGGCATGTACCTCCACATTGACCCCACATTGTAATAATTACAACATGAGGCATGTACCACCACATTGACCACTTTAATACCTATTACCACGGGGCATGCACCTCCACATTGACACCCAATACCCATTACAATACGAGGCATGTACCTCCACATTGACCACCCCAATACCCATTACAACACGAGGCATGTACCTCCACATTGACCACCCCAATACCCATTACAACACGAGGCATGTACCTCCACATTGACCACCCCAATACCCATTACAACACGAGGCATGTACCTCCACATTGACCACCCCAATACCCATTACAACACGAGGCATGTACCTCCACATTGACCACACCAATACCCATTACAACACGAGGCCTGTACCTCCACATTGACCACCCCAATACCCATCACAACACGAGGCATGTACCTCCACATTGACCACACCAATACCCATCACAACACGAGGCATGTACCTCCACATGGACCACTCCAATACCCATCACAACACGAGGCATGTACCTCCACATTGACCACCCCAATACCCATTACAACACGAGGTATGTATGGTACCTCTACATGGACTACCCCAATACCCATTACAGCACGAGGCATGTACCTCCACATTGACCACCCCAATACCCATTACAGCACGAGGCATGTACCTCCACATTGACCACCCCAATACCCATCACAACATGAGGCATGTACCTCCACATTGACCACCCCAATACCCATCACAACACGAGGCATGTACCTTCATGAAGGCCACCCCAAGACACATCGCAAGACAAGGCACGTACCTTCACACTGACTACCTCAATATGCATGCATTACAACACGAGGTATGTACCTCCACATGGACCAGTCCAGTACTCATTATAGCATATGGCATGTACCTTCATATCAACCACCTCACTACCCGTTACAACATAAGGCACATATCTTCACATGGACTACCCCAATATCCGTTACAACACGAGGTGCCTATCTTCACACTGACCATACCTATACACATCACAACACGATGTGCATACCTTCACACTGACTCCCCAAATACCTGTCACACCACGATGTGCATACTTTCACACTGGCTACCCAAATACCTGTCACAACACGGGGCACATACCTTCACACTGACTACCCAAATACCTGTCACAACACGATGTGCATACTTTCACACTGGCTACCCAAATACCTGTCACAACACGAGGCACATACCTTCACACTGACTACCCAAATACCTGTCACAACAAGAGGCACATACCTTCACACTGAGAACCCCAATACCCATCACAACACGAGGCACATACCTTCACATTGAGAACCCCAATACCCGTCACAACACGAGGTACATACCTTCACATTGAGAACCCCAATACCCGTCACAACACGAGGCACATACCTTCACACGGAGAACCCCAATACCCATCACAACACGAGGCACATACCTTCACATTGAGAACCCCAATACCCGTCACAACATGAGGCACATACCTTCACATTGAGAACCCCAATACCCGTCACAACACGAGGCACATACCTTCACATTGAGAACCCCAATACCCATCACAACACGAGGCACATACCTTCACATTGAACCCCAATACCCGTCACAACACGAGGCACATACCTTCACATTGAGAACCCCAATACCGTCACAACACGAAGGCACATACCTTCACATTGAGAACCCCAATACCCATCACAACACAGAGGCACATACCTTCACATTGAGCACCCCAATACCGTCACAACACGAGGGCACATACCTTCACATTGAGAACCCCAATACCCGTCACAACACGAGGCACATACCTTCACATTGAGAACCCCAATACCCGTCACTACACGAGGCACATACCTTCACATTGAGAACCCCAATACCCATAACAACACGAGGCACATACCTTCACATTGAGAACCCCAATACCCGTCACAACACGAGGCACATACCTTCACATTGAGAACCCCAATACCCATCACAACACGAGGCACATACCTTCACACCGAGAACCCCAATACCCGTCACAACACGAGGCACATACTTTCACACTGAGAACCCCAATACCCGTCACAACACGAGGCACATACCTTCACACTGAGAACCCCAATACCCATTACAACACGAGGTATGTATGGTACCTCTACATGGACTACCCCAATAGTACTCATTACAGCACGAGGCATGTACCTCCACATTGACCACCTCAATACCCATTACAGCACGAGGCATGTACCTCCACATTGACCACCCCAATACCCATCACAACATGAGGCATGTACCTCCACATTGACCACCCCAATACCCATCACAACACGAGGCATGTACCTTCATGAAGGCCACCCCAAGACACATCGCAACACAAGGCACGTACCTTCACACTGACTACCTCAATATGCATGCATTACAACACGAGGTATGTACCTCCACATGGACCAGTCCAGTACTCATTATAGCATATGGCATGTACCTTCATATCAACCACCTCACTACCCGTTACAACATAAGGCACATATCTTCACATGGACTACCCCAATATCCGTTACAACACGAGGTGCCCATCTTCACACTGACCATACCTATACACATCACAACACGATGTGCATACCTTCACACTGACTAGCCAAATACCTGTCACAACACGATGTGCATACTTTCACACTGGCTACCCAAATACCTGTCACAACACGAGGCACATACCTTCACACTGACTACCCAAATACCTGTCACAACACGATGTGCATACTTTCACACTGGCTACCCAAATACCTGTCACAACACGAGGCACATACCTTCACACGGACTACCCAAATACCTGTCACAACACGAGGCACATACCTTCACATTGAGAACCCCAATACCCGTCACAACACGAGGCACATACCTTCACACTGAGAACCCCAATACCCATCACAACACGAGGCACATACCTTCACATTGAGAACCCCAATACCCGTCACAACATGAGGCACATACCTTCACATTGAGAACCCCAATACCCGTCACAACACGAGGCACATACCTTCACATTGAGAACCCCAATACCCGTCACAACACGAGGCACATACCTTCACATTGAGAACCCCAATACCCATCACAACACGAGGCACATACCTTCACACTGAGAACCCCAATACCCGTCACAACACGAGGCACATACCTTCACACTGAGAACCCCAATACCCGTCACAACACGAGGCAAACTGGGATGTTTTCTCACACTTGTGTCTACAGCCGTTCAGACGAAGAAGATGTGTACCGAGAGCGTGTTGATATGAACAGTCGAAATCTCCCATCCCTGTCGTCAACTGCTTCGTCCCTTCTGGACACACTATGTGAGAGTTCAATGGACATGCTCGGCATTGCAGCTGGAAAACAGACGTTGAAGTGTCATTACAGAACTTATCCTTCTCCAAATGTACCGTTACAGGTGCAGCGAGTGTCACAAAGACAATGAACAGATCGCGATACATCATTGTCTAATCCAAGGGTAATCAAAATGTTAGTTGTTAACACATTCATAAAGTTGCCGAGCCAAATGAGTTCACAGCAGCACACAGGGTAATATTATTCCGTCACGCTATTTTATAACTGCATCATTAAAAAACTAACCCTACAGACTGACAAGCATCACGGTTGCAATCGTAAACAATATAAATGTTGCCTTAAACTACTCCCAATCTAAGAAACATTATTCGTCAATGTTCAGCTTATCACAAGTTCAGTCTATGTCCCAATATGGGGGTGTGAGGTACACTGTCCCAATAAGAGTATTGTTGAAGTGTTCTTAGCGAGATTAACATTAATTGAGACTGCAGGAATGAAGGCTCAAGTACGCTCTGACCGCATCAGTGCTAGTTTGGTTATTTAAGCAGGATGTCATGCAGATTTACCCTGTACCAGTTAAACAAACAGAAGCATGGATGTTTGCATGCATGTTTTTTGTTTTTAATATACCTGCATTGGATTCCCTGCAGATAACCCGATAGTACTGCAGCTCTCACAATCTGAGAGAACGGGATTTTCAAAAATATGTTCAAAACACAATGACTTTGAGCTTCAAATGTAACATTGAGACTGGCCTCTATGATGTCATGACATAATTCTATATGCAAAATTGTCCGAGCGAAATTCATTGTGAATTCATTTTGGTGAATTTGACCCACATCTTGGTTGGATTTTCATGAAATTTCAGGGTAAAAATGCACAAATAATATGTGCGAAATTTCATCTGATAAAAACGCACAAATAATATGTGCGAAATTTCATCTGAGAAAAATTATCTCTGCCGAAAAGAAAAAGTTCCCTCAAAGTGAGACAGTCAGATATTTCAGATGAAGGCCGGAAGAAAAAAACAAAGCAAGAGGGGAAATATTCAACTACTTGTAGGGAAAATATGTAAGCTTCTTTCATAGATAGATGACGTGGGATATGCAACTTTGCTTTTGAGAGATTCCGGATTAGTGACAACTTCTGACAACAAAACACTCTCTCTCCTTCCTCCTCCCCTCCCCCCACCCACCTCCTGGCTACGCCACTGATTAATCAGTCGACTTCAAATTCTATGGACCCACAACATTGGGTATCTACCCAATGATATGGCCTTATGTCGATCACACTGGATTCTGTGTGACCCTATCAGCCTCCCCCATATTATTGTACCCCCTGCTTATGTGCTACTGTTCCACTTTGGTGCATAAATCATAATATCCCAATGTACTTTTTCACTTTGGAAATCGTAAAATGCTAGGTCGTCATTTTGCTCAACTGAATCGCCCAAAAGATGCACCATATAGCTGGAGATGGAATTTGTCCCACCAAGGGAGTTAAATCATACATAAATATGTGCAACAAATCTTCTGGGCACGTACAAACCACTTCAGCTTCAATCACTTTGAAATTATGAACAAATAAAATTGATACCCCGCTTGCTTCATCTTTTCAACAATGGCCTGATAGAAAACCAGGAATCAAGTGTCATTAGCCTTATTAACAAGGACAAAAAGCTCTTGGAAAAAGTATAAATTAGTTAAGGCTAATGACACTCAATTCCTTGTTTCCCATCAGACTGTTTTTGAAAAGCGATGCGGGCGGGTTCTCACTTTTCGCAGGGCTTCGTGTTTAGAATTAGCACGCGAGCAAAAAATAGCACACGTCAAAGTATTTAGGAGAGGGTATTAGAAAGTCAGGCGAGTGATTGCAATATAATACAATATAAAATATGACAGTTTACGTGAGCTGGAAATACCTCTCATGAGGTGAATTTACGAGTGTTTGCGCGCAGGTGAGCTATCACTCACGCTAAAAACGAAGCCCTGTTTTCGTTGTTCATTACTCACTTGAAATAAATTCCAGCCGACATCGCTCAGCGTTCATGTTTGAGAATGTTTAAACAAACAGGTTACCTCCCCTGATATGATTTTCCACGGGAGCATATTGCTTTCATCAGTCTTTCCATTTCCATTGTCAGATTTGATGTCTTTGATATTATTGAACAAAATGATGAACTGCAAAGCTTTTAATTTTATCTAAATTGTTGCTTATATACATCTTGTCTTATGTGACATAACTTTTATACGTTTTTGGAGCAAATATAGTTTGCAAAATTGTACTAATAACAATATTTAAGTTATCCTGTTATAAATCCGTCTTGAAAACTTGCATCGCTTGTCTCTCTTGGTTTGTAGAACTTTATGACGTTATAGTGGTCCCCTTCATTCAAGTTTTATTCAATTGTGACGTCATGCTACGTCGGATGAATGAACGAGGACCACTATAACGTCATGACGTTCCAAAAACAACGGGAGGCAAGCGATGACGTTTTTAAAAGTTCTGGCTCTCGGTATAAGTTTGACTTCTCATATACCCAAAATAAAACAATAACCCACAGAACTATTACCACACATAATTGTAACAACTATAGAAGTTCTTGTTTTATGACATTTTAACAGAACATTGGAAAGCTTTTCAGTTCACCTTTAAACACTTTATTGATTCAAAGCGAGAAATTGGGCTTGGAAATTGCATCAAAGTTGGAAAAACTGCAAATAATGAAAAATAAATGAAATAATGAAAAAACGAGAGGTAGATCAAATGACGTGCAGGCGGCCGACAGGAAACAAGGAATCAAGTGTGGACGGCCTATTGGATGACAGTGGCAGTTATTTGAAAATCGTGAAATAGGAGTCTTATTTTGCTAGTTTGAAAGTTGGGTTTCCGAATTTCAGAATGAAGACGTCATCCATCATCCAGAATGATGGATGTATTTTATATGTTTTTAAGTGTCTAACGTATTTTTATGTGCTTTTTATTATGGATGTATTTTATATGTTTTATGTATTCGCTCCATGATCATTTTTATGGCAATAAATATCCTATCTATCTATCCTGAAGACTCCCAGTGCCACTATAACATGTTTGTCAAGCAAATCTATTTAGATAAATCATGGAGGTATTTAATACCATACCTCCATGGATAAAAATCCACAAAAACCACTGTCCTATGGCTGTCCTATATATAGGACTGCCAGCAATAAATATTCTTTATATAAATCGTTAGGAAGTTACTACTTTCAAATAACTGCCAAATCATGTCCTTACTTAGAATCTACACTTCCTTCTTGATATAGTACTAGACACAGACACGGATCTGGAATGGTCCAAGATAAAGTTTTAATTGGATCTGAACGGAAGACAAGAGGAACTGAATGCCAGCCAGGCACTTAATGTCAGTGCACATTTCCTGGTTTCCTGTGAAAACGCCCACTTCCACCTCGACTTTCTCATTCCCCGCGCTACAATGTCTGACTCTCGTACAATACATTTATGTAATATCATTATATATACATGACATAGTAAGTGGTCGCATGATGCAGAAGTTGGTTTTCTCAGAAACACATGCATTGTAGAGGAGGAACACGTGGTCAACCCGCTCAACAAATTCGAAAGTGGGGGGCCGAAATGACTTGGGGTAGTACAAAATCATAATCTAATACGGACTCGGAGGATATCGTAACTTGATCTTTACATTCAAAATCATGTATCTCGAGGTATTCTGGAAGACGGGAGTATCCCAGCAGCCTTTGCGGCGCTGCCTGACAACAATGGCGTGGGCTAAAAGATGGCCTAGCGACGTATTCACTTAGCCCAGGCAGACCGGGATTCTCGCCGTTAAATCGTATTTCCTCGACGTTTGCGGCTGGTAATCATTTGGAGTCGATAATATATTGTTAATAAGGTAACATTTAACAGCTGAAAGGATCAATTTTGTGGTAAAGACTCCAGGAAAGGGTAATAAACAGCTCTTAAATAAACCACAACACTGATCTACGGGGCGCTAACCCAGCCGTTAAAACCCTGGGGTTAACACAGCGGCAACACCGTCATTGTCGGCATATAACACGGATAATCTGTTTTAATTTCCCCCCATAAAGCTGTTAATTATCCATATTCAGTGACTGACTTATCAAATGATTGACTTATTGATCGTGAAATGCTGAATAACGCAGATATATAATTGTAGCAAAATTCCTTCACCGTTATGGATAGTCTGTGTTCTTCTGCTTTTATAAAGCTGTTAATTATCCAGATTTAATGATTGACTTAATGATCAGGAAATGGTAAATAACACAGATATATACTTGTTTTAGCAAAATTCCTTCGGTTATATATAAACTGAGTTTTCATGACAATCTCAGACCATATTTACAACTAGCACGATGAGTTACGAATATTCAGATAATCTGCCAGGTGAGGCAAAGACAAGATATCAGTCAAAACTCTCGCTAGTCGGTCTGGATAAATGCCCTTACAAGTTACCAGCTGATGTGTGGATAGAAGACATGACGGCTTGGCCAGAAGTGTTGTACGAGGATGTGTTTCATTACCTTGTGAACTTCCCTCGAATATATTCTTCAGAAGCCATGAGGAATTTGAAATCCCTGGAATCTTATAGATTTTTCATTTCCGGATGGGTGGGAATTGTTCTTTACATTACAACCATTCCTACACATTTTGTATTCAAGGCTGATGTTCGTCCATCATATAGGATAAATGAGGAACCCCATCATCCCTGGGCTGCTGTAAACAATTGTGGAACAATTATTTCCGCACACTGTGACTGCATGGCTGGGTAAGAATCGATATCACCTAGAATTTTGGTTAAAATTGTAAAGAGTATAGGAGTGGTAAAATGTTGATTTACTGAATTCTGAACAGAGAATGGTGATTTAAATCATATGATGTTTTGATTAGCCTAATTTTGTCTTTGAACACAGATGGGATAATACTATGTGCCCGTTCTCTATCCTGCCACTTCACCATAAAAGAGCATCTATCGCGCAGAAGATCAATCCATTTCCAAAAATAGTCTATGCATGTTGATTTTGGAACACCTCTCGCATGGGCCAGAAACTCAAAGGATGGATTGTGACGGAGTTTCACAAGGGTAAGAAAGAGTTGGTCCATCAGTGGTATACTATGCATTTTCAATTTACAGTTCCCTAATGACTCACTGACGAAGGAAAATAAATGGCAGAATGCTAACCAACTCAACCCGGTCATCATCTTACACCTGTTGTCATTGTCTGCCACAGATGCATGGCTCAGACCAGAGCTATTCAAAAGTTTTCTCAGTCTATCAACTTCTTGTAATGCTGCATCACGCTCTTCTGTCAAAGTTTTAATCTGGCTTCTAAGATTGTCTCTCTCCAAGAGATCCGTGGGAGTAGTGGGTGAGCTTTGATCAATATGAAGAGTTTCTGGGGTCTGTAGTATGGCTTCATTCATAGCATCTTGCCGCCCAGGGCTGTGAAGAAATGCTGTATTGTGGGGGGGTGTGTTTTCCTCATTTTCAGCAATGCCCAGATGTAATCGTTTACGTGCTTTCGAAGATCTCTCTATAAAATAATACAATAACATTAAAATGCGGGAAAATACAGACTTCAACAATTCTGATAGAGAATTTACTACTATATCACCACATTGATATTAGATCTCACACGTACGTATACCAGTTTATTGTGTTCCATAAGAAAAAGCATAGCAAGACATCAATTTCCAAATATAAGATAATTACCTTGAACTCTGTTGAATCGGTCCATCTTTGTAGAGAGGACCTCTGACGATGGGGGCCTCGTGTGTGAAAAGACAGATGGCACATAATCCGGGTGGGTCTTGTCATTGCTCTTCTCTCCTAAAAGAACAATACAAACAAATTAGTTTGGGAATTAAACCAGGAATAAACAGCAATGTATATTATTTACAACGGCATAGGTTATTTAAAACAGTCTTGAGGAAAATCCCTGAACTTTTCAACAAATCCAATAATTTATCGCTTACCCGATATGAAATGCTGAGAGCATAAGTAGATATAAGAGCCCTTTGGTGACCAGGCTTTATTTGGATCGATGGTCCCATCATCTAGGATTCTTGCTCTGTGGATAGCCTGCAACCACTGATGTCTTCTCTCACTCTGGGCCGGAAGAATATAAAACTTCAAATTTGGAAACTTGTCTTTGTTAGCTGTACAGTCATGAACACAACACGCCTTTGGCATTTTTACTATATTAGCATTACCTGTTTCTCTTAAGTTTGAAGTTTGAATGACTCGGATGCTGATGCTGGGTTATATAAAGACTGATTGAGTAATGGATTGTACTATACAAGTCAATGAAATAATCACTAACTGAGAATTACTCATCACAGTGTCAACATGACAAAGAAACACACGTCAGACCAAAGATCAAATAAAATTGATGGACTGTTTATACAGAAAATTTACGGTTAAAAGCGACAGATACATACTGCTCCATGCTGATGTTAATCATTCAATAAGTCAATCACTGAATATGGATAATTAACAGCTTTATGGGGGAGATTAAAACAGATTATCCGTGCTATATGCCGACAATGACGGTGTTGCCGCTGTGTTAACCCCAGGGTTTTAACGGCTGGGTTAGCGCCCCGTAGATCAGTGTTGTGGTTTATTTAAGAGCTGTTTATTACCCTTTCCTGGAGTCTTTACCACAAAATTGATCCTTTCAGCTGTTAAATGTTACCTTATTAACAATATATTATCGACTCCAAATGATTACCAGCCGCAAACGTCGAGGAAATACGATTTAACGGCGAGAATCCGGTCTGCCTGGGCTAAGTGAATACGTCGCTAGGCCATCTTTTAGCCCACGCCATTGTTGTCAGGCAGCGCCGCAAAGGCTGCTGGGATACTCCCGTCTTCCAGAATCGCAACCGATTTCAGTTACTAAACGAGCCCACTCTAGCAAATACAGTTATCGTCAGTTGTGGTTTCCTATTTATACTCATGTTTTGTAAAGAATAGGCCAACATAAATGGTACTAGTTAATTTGTTAAAGTTAACTCGATAACATTAATTAAGGCCTACCCAGCTGGTTAATGTTACCCAGCTGGTTAACATATATGATTCGTGGAATTCTTCTTGTATAACTTTAAATTGTTTGTTCTTTTATTTTATTGTGTCTAGTGCATGTTCTCATATATATATATCACATATTATTATTATTTACACTTCCCGGCTCCAATTAAAGTGGTCGTCTTTGTACGATCAAATTCTACTCTTTTCTATTCTACATTCAGAAATGAACACAATGCAAATGGTCGTCATCTCCAACCAAGACCCAATTATTTAAATGACAATGAGAAAACAAACAACAACACACAAACAACTTTTTGTTTCTTCCCTTTGGATGATTCTTCTTTTAGAATTTGAATTAGAATGTACTCTTTTCAATGTTCGTTTTATCTATTCCAAAACCTCAATCTGATTAAAACTCAGACTTAATAAACCGCTCCTCTGTCGGACATGTCGCTAAATTAAGTTAATTAGCGACATGTCAGATAGAGGAGCGGTTATTAAGTCTGAGTTTTAATCAGATTGTCCAAAGCCTTTGAGAGTGTGGAATATCGATTCATATCGACCATAGAAACAGAAGCAAATGCTTCTGGTAGAATATCAACTATCGTTCTCTTCAATATAATAACGCTTCATCATTGTTATATCGAATAATCACCATGAAATAAAAATGTTGCAGTTCATCTTATTTACTGTTTCTAGTCTTTTAAATACTACTCCACGAGTGTTCCATCCTTGATCGAGGCTAAGATCACAGTTGCCTGGCCTGTATTGGATGGTAGATGTCTAGGTATATTTTCAATAAATTATGAAAATTAATGATTTTTTTCTTCTAAATGTCTTTCTCTTTCATCTCGACTCAAATAAAGTCATTCCCTTTGATGTCAAGCCGAGTTGCTACAGTTTTAATTTTCTACCATACCCTGGCCTATATGACATAGAAAAGTTCAGGGTATGATAGAAAATTCAAACTGTAGTAACTCGGCTTGACATTAGGGGAAATTACTTTATTTGAGTTAAGATGAAGAGAAAAACATTTAGAAAAATGTTTAAAAATCATCTATTTGAAAAAAATAAAAAAATAATTAATTTCCATAATTCATTGAAAATATTCGTAGACATCTACCGTCCAATATCTCACAGGCCAGGCAACTGTGGCTAGGATCCAGGTCAGAATACTAAATCCTAGATCGACAGATAGTTTTGCGATGCATGGACGTCCAATTATTTCTTTCCTGTGTGAAATAGCTGCATCAGCAAGTAGCAATTTTGAACAATAAAACTTGATTTTATCTGGGAAATTAGCTGTCGTATAATCTTCCCCTTTTTTTACCTGTATTATTATGAAGTATTTATTATATCAAATTTCTGTAATAATGGTAATTCAGTCTAATCATGTCAGGGCCTGAATATTTCCCAAGATCTCTAGCTCGTGGTGTTTGTGAAGGGGGGTGGGGGGGGGGAGGAGGGGGGAATCCTAGAAAATTGCGTTTTAAAACTACCGTACTGTAGTACCGGTACTAATATTCGGCATGGTACGATATCACCAAAATATAGCCTTACTGGTCAACGAAGATGAACGCATTTAAATCGTTCTGCATTGAAAGTAGTACAAAAAGTGCAAAATTTTATGTTGTGAAGAGTTTTTGAGGGACTACTTTGTGACTTCTCACGACAAAGCAATCCGCCAAATATTAATCTTTTTAATAAGTTATGAGTATGCTGAGAGAGGTCCCTTGCTCGACGTCGGTAAATATACGGAAAGGGCCGAACGGAAGAGAATGGCGTAAATGTTGCAGGACCGTGAGTAGTATAGAAAGCGTAAATTCCTTATTATTGACCTACTTATTTGTTCCCCCGGGTAAAATTTAAGGGGTCTCAAGGTCATCTGGCGATCACGTGATCAAAGCATGTACTGACCTGTCTAGGCTATAGTTCCGGGACAATAGATAGCCTTTGCAGGTCAAAAATAGTTCCATGTATTCCTCCGCGGTGATGCGGTCTGGTGGTGATGTGGTCTGCCTCCGCGGGCAGAAAAGTAGTCCCACGGAATGTACACCCTGGCTGGGGGGTTTCCCCCGGGCCGCAGCGCGCTACATAGAACTTATAGTCATCAACTATACGTGTTGGCCGAGTCTTCACTCACCGTATACACGCACCTCAATGAAATGCCCGCTCCAAACCTAGACCAAATACACGTACTTGGTCTGTGGGCTGATTTCATTGGCTCTCTATTTTACTATAGTGCTCTCGCATTCTAACATTGATGGGTTACATTTTGGCCCCATCCTACACCACTGATTTCAGTTTGACTGAATCTCCAAATGCATTATGAATAAAACACACAAGACAGCGTTTTTTGGTGAGATCTCATTTTGTTTTTATTCAGTAACAACAACAACGTGAGAACAACCATGTGAAAATTGAAGCCCAGAACAGGGGGTGCCTTATCAAAGGCGGTTGGTACCCATACAATTATTGAACCTATATGCAACAGTTAATTCGGTGCAATATCATCAGTACTCATAGAACATATATATCAAAGGCGTTTGGTACCCATACAAATTGAATTATAGAACAGTTCCTTAGTCCAGTGGAATATTCGCAGTGTTCGTATTTATCACTCTAAATGTCAACATAGGTTGTAGTCACACCATCGGGCAGGACTTTGCGCTTGGGGTAAAAGTATGTGAAGGCGTCCCGTTCCTGGATATACGAGCGCATCTGGTGGTCGATGATACGGAAACCTCGGTTAGTGCCACTCGCACTGGCCTGGCTCTGGAGGACATTCAGGTACAGAGCCTTGCTGATGTTAGAGTCGCGTCGACTCACCCCCTTACAACTGAATTTGTTGTCATCACCGTCACAAAAGTAAGTTTTCGAACACAGGGCGATCATGGCATCACCGCTTCACTCTAGTTTAAACAGGCCGGGTGTCCGCTTGTCGTATGTGTAGTGGTCGCGTCGGGGTAGCCACTGGTCCCGTTCCGCCTCATATTGTGCACGTAATTCTGGTTTGACGAGTGACTCCCAGTCCGGGTTGGAAACGGCCATGTATGCTGAGTCGGTATCCATTTCTATCAATTGCCAGTCTGATTGGTGGAAATACACGCCCATGAAATCGTATATGAATTCCAGCATTCGCAGTTTGGCCAGCTGGTACACCATACATCCTATTTGGAGCGGCAGGTTATAGGTGATGGTCTTTTTGGCTGACGTCACTTCGTAGGTGGTGTCGTCAATCATCTCCATGTGTCGGTATAGCGGCGAATTCACTTTTTTGCGGGCTTGTTTCGTGGTACAAATGTTCACGGTCACGTGACGGTCCTGGTTCGTTACCGTTTTTCCATATCCGCTGTTCCCAAGTAATTTCATCGTTTCCCCGATGATGGCTTTGCTGGGGTCGGCGTCTCCTTGGCGACGGGCGGTAGTCACGTCGTTCGCGAACTTCTCAAAACAAGCCTGGGGGGGGAATTCTATGACTTGGTATATTTTCGTAATTTCCAGTCCGTGCCGCATATACCACTGAAGCAGAGGGGTACCGAGCAAGATTTTTTCGCCAAACATGCTGCCGATCAACATACGCTGTGGTCGCGTTAGGTAGTCGTGTTCTTCAGCGTATGTGCGCATATGGGCTCCGATATCATCTCGACTCACCTCGGTGTTTTTGAAGATGGGTGGACATTCACCAAACGTGTCTTTCAAGTGGTCAGGGGCGTGCAGATCACATTCCACGAATCCATAGAGGTCTCCCGTCTCAACAGTGCGTAGGATGTCGGTCATGGTGATAACAGTCCGATAATCCAGTATTCGGTCGTGAGCGTGTAAGAACGAGTATAACTCCGGTTGACGACGTTGCATGTCGTGGAATTCACATTCCCATAGCTGTTCATAGGCATAGCCCAGTCCACAAATGTAATCTCGATTCTGCTGTACTTCTTCACGTAAGGCGGCCGGGGTCAGTCCACGGCGCTCGTTATAGCGCCCTCCCGCGAACGAACACTCATGACCGTGCCAATAACAGCCGTGAAATTGAAACACGGTCGGTACTGTATTGATGATAGCAAATCCGTCCACGGGAAGGCGCCTATCTCCAACTCGCTTTTCCGTGTGGTTGGCTTGGTGACGGATAGTGACGCCTCGTCGCTGACTTTCCCAATCCAACCATTGTTCTGCTTGATGTTTCGTAGATCGTTGAGCTCTGAATGCTGCACCCTCAGGGAGCCACCGCGTATAATGACCGGCCGGCATGGGTTTACTCAAACACGATAGGTAGAGGGCATTGGCGTCGAATCCTATTATTTTCTCACACAATTTTTCTCCTCGGATATGGGTCAGCTATTTCTCATGGTACCGATGGAAAATAATACTGGGGCCGCCTACGATATTTCCCTTCAAACAGTCAAACATGTCGGCGTCTTTCTTATCCACGAGAGCGAAGAACGTGGGTAAATCCTGGAACAGATACCGCAGGGTCAGACCGGGGATGCTAACACAGTCTTTGAATACGTCGACACCCATATCTCGGTAAAAGGCGGACATTTTGTCGGTAGCTTCCAGAAAAGGGATGACATCCAAATTGTTGTAATAGATGAGAAAATCCCGGAGAGTTCGCATTCCTTCACGG
>JAVTVY010005789.1:0-38249 GCA_036873755.1 Hanleya hanleyi
GTGCACCATATCATGCAATGTTCCAGAATTAGTCAATCTTGTATTCCGTAGACCAATTCCCCACAGTAAAACACACGGTCCAGGAGTATATATACATGTAGGACAGAATTGAATTGCCGGTGATGTTTGGACAGAAAAAGTGTAGTCCATTTGTGGACATGGTCACGTCAATATGGGTATAGGGTGATTTTGTGCCAGTAGAATACAGTGCACCTATTCGCTGTATTTCAAGTGTTATTGTTTGGCTGAAAGTGTCACAGGATATAGCTCTGGCCTTGAGCCCCACGCTGAAATGGGCCTGTTATCGAACATTTGACAGTGGTCGGGTTTCACGCCAATTACCAACCAATAAGAGCACCCGTAAGTAACTTGACATAGCATACTTTTTGGCATTGCCAGTGGCAGTTTCAGTAAGAAACGTGCTTCGCAGTCTGTTCAAGTGTGCATTCATATCAACATGAATACGTGTTAGCCATATATAGTGGTCACGGCATGTGGAATAAAAATTCACCTTTTTGGTGTAAGTAGGATGCGCAATTCCTTAGTATTTGCAATTCTCAGAGCGAATGATTTCAAGCATTTGTAAGCTAAATAAAATTAATAGGCAGGTAGAATTATTGGTGGGTGAATGTGTTTAGACACATTCTAGTGGCCGAATTCTGGCGGGCAGATAGGGGTTTCAGTTAGGAAAGTTTGTATATGAGATAGAACTCATTCGGTGGGTGCCACCTCGACGAATTCCCGCGGGGCACCCGGTTATGTGGCTGTCCAATCGATGTGTTTCCCGAGGGACGTGCAGTCTACGTGATGTGTGATCTTCACTCGGTGTGTTTCCCGAGTGGGTGGGTGCCACCTTGACGAATTCCCGCGGGGCATCCGGTTATGTGGCTGTCCATTCGATGTGTTTCCCGAGGGACGTGTTGTCTACCCAGTGTGGGTAGCGGTAAGGGTGTGCTGATCACTCTATGTTGTCACCCCTCCTAGGGTTTAGGAGCGTGGGTGCTACGGTATCTAATGAGACAAAATATGTATCATACTGGGGGGTTACTGATGTGTCATTACATAGCAGACGGTCAGCACTAAAAGTATATATCAGCCCGCTGGGATTTGGTACACTATACCATGTAAGTTAGCCAATAAAGCCGTGACCGTCTTCATCCAAACCTCTAAATATGCTTTGGTGTGAGTTTGTTTAATTAAGGGCAATATCACTAGAATAATACTGTTTATCCTTTAAAGATAAACCATTTTATTCTGTATTGCCCGCCCAGTTGGAGTTGTGAGATTTACTGGTAAGAGTAGCCTCCCTTGGTGTGATAGACTGCGCAGTTGTCATGTTGTCGCCACATGATTGAATTGCATAGGCAATTGTTCCTGTTGGGGGGTCCTTGAATTGATCGGCCTCTCGCGTCGGGGTTTTTGTGGAACACACACACGATTAATTTCGTCTTCACATTTCCCTCCCGCCCACCCTTGACTCAGAAAATTAATTAGCTTCAAAGTTTTGGCTGAGAGTATTGTCTATTGCAGTTAAAATGCACGCATAATGTGAGCCCAGCTGTCGTGGGTATCCTATATTGTGCAGAACAACAGCTGTGATAAAATATTCTGGTTTATGTATCTATCATATTTGTAGAATCGGTGTATGTCCTGGCTCAAGAGCATAGATGCTGCTGTTTTTCTCTTCTCTTATATTTTGTAGGTACGAAGAGCAAGTGCTGGAACTAGGAAGGAATCTCCTGAGTTAAAGATTTCGTTGAAACAGTTTGCAGTTGCCAAATTTATTGTACGCTTTCGCGATTGACATGGTTCAACGAATACATTTGTAACATTGAACAGTTATGTGTGCACCAATGTCACGGCTTTCTCATCGGTTTCGTCATGTATGCTTTACTGTACGCGACCGAATTCTGGCGGGCAGATAGGGGTTTCAGTTAGGAAAGTTTGTATATGAGATAGAACTCATTCGGTGGGTGCCACCTCGACGAATTCCCGCGGGGCACCCGGTTATGTGGCTGTCCAATCGATGTGTTTCCCGAGGAACGTGCAGTCTACGTGATGTGTGATCTTCACTCGATGTGTTTCCCGATGGGTGGGTGCCACCTTGACGAATTCCCGCGGGGCATCCGGTTATGTGGCTGTCCATTCGATGTGTTTCCCGAGGGACGTGTTGTCTACCCAGTGTGGGTAGCGGTAAGGGTGTGCTGATCACTCTATGTTGTCACCCCTCCTAGGGTTTAGGAGCGTGGGTGCTACGGTATCTAATGAGACAAAATATGTATCATACTGGGGGGTTACTGATGTGTCATTACATAGCAGACGGTCAGCACTAAAAGTATATATCAGCCCGCTGGGATTTGGTACACTATACCATGTAAGTTAGCCAATAAAGCCGTGACCGTCTTCATCCAAACCTCTAAATATGCTTTGGTGTGAGTTTGTTTAATTAAGGGCAATATCACTAGAATAACAATGTACAGTCAATGGTGGAGTTCCGAATCACTTTTTACATCCAGACTGCTAGCGCTCGTTCTGGTTCGATTTGAGAGCGATTGTTGGTCTTATATTCTAGGGAAATCTGTCGTCGACAATTGTATGCAAGAATTTCTTCAATCGAGCTTGTCATTCGATGAGAAAAGGGCTTCTGTCTGAGTGCACCAACGCGGGCAGTTGCGAATCATTTTGGTGAGGTGCGGATCACGTCATCTAGCGGCCGTTACAGTCACTGGGAATGGAATTTTTATCAGTCTAGGGGTCATCTTCCTAATCAACCATAGGCCGGTGAGGCCCTGGAGAACATTTCAATGTTGCATTCGTCCCACCCTGTGAGCGATTTATTAACTGATGCAATCCAGACACCTATGACCGTTGTCGAAAAGGCTCTGAACACGAATTCCAGCATGACGGAATCACGGTTTGGAAGGTTCTTTCAAAGTTTGAAGTTATAAACAGACTTTCTACGTCTTATCGCTTAGTTACTGCTGTCAAGTTTTATATAAAGTATAATATTCTCCGAAATATTATAGATTTTCTCGTTATATAATCTTTGTAAATCACTGTGACGCAATCACAGTGAAAGTCCTCCATTTTGACTAATGTTGATTACCTACATTTTTGGCTGCTCTGCTTCGATCTGATTATTCCGATATGCCATCTCTTACTTACAAACGGTATCTGAGGATGATAGAACTTTTTTTTCTCGTGAGAAAAGAGTGATTGGGTCATCACAAGGGTCAAATCTAATCCGTGACGGAATCACAAACAAGCGTGACGGAATTACGAGTGTGCATTTTAAATCTTCTCGGTACAAAAGCTTCATTAAATACACATTTTCTAAAAAAAAATAAGATGAATTTATCACTTCTAATTATAAAAATTAAGACTCTTAATTTTTACTTTGTCTAGTATGTATACAGTTCTTGTCAAATGCATATATTTTCTGCAGATAGTTTTAAATAGTACACCTTTCAGTGAAACGCGATTTTCCTCCTTGACAATTTCGAATTTCCCGAGTTGATCGGGTTTATAAATGATGGGGGAAATAATTCAAGTCTAAACCCATCTTCTCTGTTATTGGCGTGTTCTCGGAGATTATAGGAAGCGAATAGAAAAAATTATATATGCTAATATGGTCCACGAAAAATGTGAGGTGAATTGAGGCCTATTTGCGAAAAAGGGCGTTTTTGGTGACGGGCGCTTTTATGTGGAAATCATGTGAAGTAGATTTTTTTTGGAGATTGAAGTCTTATTAAAAAAATCTTTACAATGCGACGGAGTGACCAATCGGTCTTAAAGGCGGTTTGCTGTTGTTGTCGTAGTTCTGAGACCGTTCATTATCCACACATTTCAAGTTATAAACGGCGCGTATTTCGTTGATTCGGAATTGACCTCTCTACAGCGGCATTATTTAACAATGCCGGTCAGTTAACCTTTATCGCAAACTATTAGATATTTTGTTTGACCATTAATATGATTCTATCACTCAAACAAATACTGAAATTGCCGTTTAAACCCACCTTATTTCGCGTAGATTCGACAATGAAAAAATCGCATGTGTTTTTCGACCTGGTGTCAATTTGTCATTGCACAGTACCGGAAGTATTATGTTGCCCACTTGACCGGTGAAGAAACAATGCAGGTCAGTTGTTTGACATTCATTTGAGTCCACAGAAACAGACGTTCAAATAAACCGAAAAATGATTTATACAGATTATTTATTTGAAGGAATATAAGGCATTAATTAGGAAAGTGATCCACAACTCCCTCTGATTCGGAACTCACAAAACCATGCACTGTAGTGTAGAATTCAAAATAACTTAACGCGAATCGTCCGAAACACTGCATGCATAGCACATGGGTGATGAATATTTGAGAAAAGTTATCGACAAAATTTCACATCATTTCTGCAAAGACAGGTCCTTTGCCTGGAAGTAATTGCGTTCTAAACTTAAGCCCAAATCTATAACAGAGACTTTGAACGAAACCTTATTTCATCAATAGCGGATTACAGCAACCTAATTTCGTTAATGACTGGTTCAAAACTAGTATTAAATACCTATGTGACATTGTCAATTTACAGGTAGAATTTATTTATAGATTTCGTGGAATAGAAACATTGCACAAAAGGAAGCTTTTTGGATTACACATGGTTGTAGAGAGTACGTGGTCCCCAAGTATTGGAAGGATGCACTGGTTTAAAGTTTTTCAGCTAGGAGCAAATTTTTCCCAGTCCTAAGTAATAAAAAGGGCTTATTGATAAGGCAGGAAGAGGTGGTAAAATATTGTTGATGCACTAAACAACACGAATGATGTGGTTCAGTTTAAATTCAGCAAAATATGGATTGACTGGAACCGTGTCCGCATTTACACTGGGGTCACTGCGGGAAATATATATGAAGAACTTTAACAGCACCCATCAGGAAACAAAACTTTATGAAGACTTCTGTGTGCAACCCAGTCAATCGTATTTATAGCCGAATCGGTCTGAGCGATAGTACACATTACTCATCAATAATGACAGAGTCATATAATATCATGACTTGTTTATATCATTCAATCGTGTGGCGTCACGTGGGGACCATATCCAAATGTCAACTGAAAAAAATACTTCCTCCGAAAAAGAGGATAAACATACTTGAATTGTTGTATATCTCTTAACACTGATCCCATCTATCTAAAACCATTATTTATTGTTCAGCGCTACTTAGCGCAGTTTCTAATACATAACGTCGTAGTTGTATTCGAATCCTACGGTACAAGTGGGGTATAAAAAACTCAAATGTTATTTGAACAAAAAAAATCCACCAATTGAAAAAGAGGGTATGTGTGAATAAATTGACATATCTTTCTTATTAATAACCCTAAGTGTCTGAAATTTATTATATTGTATTTAGTATATATGCCAGAGTTTTATACAATCAGGATTTGGTTTTGTATCTCAATGTATGACATCATTCAGGTGGCGTATCCAAATGTAAAGTTGAAATTTTTTTTCAGAGAAGGGGTTCGTGTACTTCCAATGGCCGTAATTCACTTATGAAATCATCCAATCATTCTGAACATTATCAAATACAGTTCAGCATTTTGCGTAGTGTTTATTATTATCAGGGCTGTATTTATATCTCAGTTGTATGTATGTAATATTCAGGTGTCAGTTAAACAAAAAATGAACCCTCTTAAACACGGGTGTATATGTAATTAAAGATATATATCCCCCTTAAATATTGTCTAAACTTCATTTCCGACAGCACCGCACTATTGACGGAATGACGTCGTGTAAGCATTTGGTGTTTTCATCATTTCAACCGATGACAACAAATAGGGGCCTTATCAGAATTACTGATAGAAATAAAATGCTCCCTCCCGCAAAGACGATATGGATATAATTAATGATTATTGATTCAATGTGTCTAAACATTAACCAATATTTAGAATTGGTCAGTATGAGTAAAAGTAAAGTGTATATTGTATTTTAACCGTTGGATATCACATGGCCTGTGTTCAGTTTACAAATGAACACAAATTAATAGGTATGGTGTTACGGGAGATTGGATGGTACCAGGGAATATTCAGTCCAGTTTCACAATTCAAGTGTACCACGTCAGAAGATTAATAGAAGGTAGGATTGAGTGAACATGGCTGTTGAAGACAATCATTGCCGAGCTGGCTTAGGTTGGTGACCTAAAGTACTTTCTCAGACTGATCACGTGGGTAATGCATTGAAAAGAGCTTTGCTAATCACAGAAGAACAAAGTGATACGATATAAATCACTCATGCGTGGTAGATTAGTAGCTGTAGTACAGAGTGGCTTATCTGCTGGAGTTACCCAGTTATAGTAGTGGGACATCCCCTTTGAACAGCAGTAATAACCGCGAAGCAACTGCTTCTTTAATATATATTTTTTCAAAAAGGCGAGCATCAAAATCTCTCTACAACACATCATACCAGAAACGTTTTCTCCTGGTTTATTTTGAACATATTTCTATTATACTTCGTGCAAAAGATCCGGAATTACACGTCTTAGGGCAGACGCACGGATCACGCTTAATATGGGGCGTTTTACTCGAATACACATCTCTCTACCATCGTTTTAGCTTGGCCTGAGCTTGTCCATCTCATATTATCAGGCTTGACCCCCCATCACCAGTGTAACCGCCTTTTTGGTTGTTTAAAGAAGAAAAACTTGAAAATAGAAGCATAATTTCCATCATTCATAATTTTTAGGAAATAATCGGGTTATTTGTTTAACTCTTCACACGTCAATAGCTCGATGTTGAGCACCCAATCAACTACGTTTTGAAACGCAGTCAACGGATGGTAGACCGTAATCAAGAACAGAAGGTTAGTATTGACACTTGAAGAATGGATTCTGTTTACACCATCAAGAATCGGTCAGCATCATTATTAATTAAATTGACTTGTTGAGGTCAAATGACTTGCCTTTTGCAGATTGTTATCAGATGCTAAGTATGATGATGAATATACTTGTCGCAATCTAGGTTGAATGCACCAAAGTTCCGTTTTAATCGTTTTAGAATATAAAGTCGTGCACTAATAATCATAGATAAATTGAAAATGACAGAAACAGGATGTCATTCAATGAAGGAATCGTTTTATTATTCGGGGCATTTATTTAAACCTCGTGAATGCACAATTATCAAAAGCCAATTATTCACATCAAAACTCATCATCTTGGGCCCAGTTTTCCCTGACATGTGATCCAGTGTCCCTCTTATACAGATAATGGAACCCAATTTAGCTTCAATGGATCTTTTAGAAATTTGAAATTTACTTCGTATCGAGTCGTCCAACGGTGAATATTTGCTTGGCCAGTGTGCATTTTGAATAAGATCTATGGCTATTACGTAATTTATCGATGAAGCTCCAGTGGAAAACTTACTTAACCAAGCTGAAAAATCAACATGAAACTGTTGTAGTAAATTTGATGAAGCTGAAGGTGTACCGTGAGATCTGAAATTACCCTAAATCTCATGAAAAATTTAACATCTCTGACTGTGGCCAAGGCCGCCATTTTGAATTTAGCAATGATACAGTATGTGGTAAGTTAATAGGCAATGACATTAAAGTTACCAGGATTTATTGTACCGCACATTCTATAGCCTTTACAATTACAACACATATAAGTCTCATTCATACTCGTTTGACACAAAAGCGCTACACAATAGGGAAACTCATTAGTGGCAGTCAAACGAAAAGCTGAATTACAATTACTAACTCTGTGAATAACTGATGCAGTTGTTCTTAAGAGATATATTGTAAAACATGTACAGTTACAGACGAACTATTCATTAAGAAGATATGATGAACCTATTACCTATGTCCTGTTCTCCCATATTCAGTTTGTATTTTAAAGCGAATCACGGTTACATATGATAAAATATGATAAAAATATGATAACAATGTTCACTAATACACCACACAGTCCTGGCAGATTGGATCAGTATTGAAAAGAATATGCTAAATGCTATATAATCGAACATAACCCCTTTAGCAGCCGCGAGTACGCTTTCGACTTAATATTTGAATATGGTCCCCCGACGACGTTATAGAGTTGGCAAACTACCATCTATCTCGCTAATATATAACTTCGCTTTCAACTGCTGAGTAATAAATGAGGCAGTTTAGACATCCCAAATTATTATTAAGAAATAAGTAGCGGGTCATTTATACATAACCACATTTTCAAGACGGAGTAGATATGTTCAAGTGAAATTTGAACACAATCGCCAATAGCAACATACGGTTGAACGATAAAACAAAAGTACTAACTGAAAAACACTGCTGAGTAATGTTGAGAATTATATTACGATATTCAGACATATTTGAATGGGTAATAAGCAGGATATAGCAACACACTTACACATATTCCCATTTTGGAAAGGAGCTATTTTTTTTCAAGTTGACATTTGGATACGGCCCCCAAGTATGTCATAAAAGGTAGAGGTACAAAAATGAAAAGTGGTTGTATATGGCAATGGCATAAATGCTGAATCAAATGTAATGAATTTCAGACAGATAGGGTCAATATTAAGAAAGATATGGGAGTTGAATCACACATATACGTTTTGCAAGAAGCAATATATTTTTCTGATAAATTTTCATTTGAACACCACCTTTAAACTACACCAAATGCACCACTTTGGAACTCTACATCCGCCCTGGGTAATACCCCCATAGCCATAGAAAGTCATGGTATAGATGGAAATTATCTTGCCGATGGGGTGAACAATTTCACTAATACCCGATCCTGGCTCGCATACCTATCGTAAACTATCCCATTCTGCACAGCAATATTCCAGCGGGACTTGCATAATGGGTGTATATATTTCTCCTAGTAGCATTTGCTAGATCCTGTGTCTAATTCCGCTCAACATCCGTTACTTCAAGATGCTCATCGTGTTCATATGAACAGGCGCAATCATATTGGCATCTTTGAAAAGTGTTGATCGCTTCACTCTTGCAGAAAACTAGCCTATGTTTCTTTATACTATGATTTCTGAATTTCTTTTCTTATTATTTGTTGTTAATGCTGTTATATGAAATGGGTCATGGGTCATGGTCATGGTCATGGAAATGGATTATGAACGCAGAGATTCTTTAACGGGCGATGGCTGAATAATGAATGACGGACCAGACGCTTGTAATTCTCATTCTTCTTCTTCCGACTTATTTAGTTTTTATTTAGAATTATTGACCCATTTCTCCCGGATTTCAACAAAATAACTATGGGGCCAGATAAAGGTTGTGCACCACAATTGAATTCAGTATGTCAAATGGCAAGGTCACTTTGGCACAAAAATGAGTAGATTCATGAGAATACGCCACAGGAAATTATCGAAGACATTATCTGTGCTATTTCTCCAGTCCTAAAATTTGGATTGAGGTAAAAATTCAGGACTACCCCAGGCAGTCAAAAACCTCATTGCGGTAGAAAGATAAATGGCCAAGGTCATTGGGGATAGCCATTGCAGATCATATTTTTTCAGTGGGTGGATTAGTGGGAAGTGTGAAGCGATGTGTTGGGTACCAAGATTGAGTTTAAATAGTCAACGGTTTTATTTGCCTAGTATACAGTGCCAATTAGGCTCTTGATCGTGTTCGTTAATTGAACAGATATCAGAATGTTCATAACCTGAGTATTAAATTATAACACAAGGCTATTTATTTTATGGATGACAACTTTTTTATTGCTGTGGAGCTGACGTTTCGTTGACGTTTTCAGAGTTAATGAGCTTTGAAAAAGTTGAAAGTCAGCTGCACATCAATGAAGAAGTTGTTATCCATAGAATAGCCTTGTGTTATATACGTATTTTCTAAATACCTATCAAAGAAAAAAATATTAAATTATAAACTGTTTCTGCATTAAATCCGACTAAGTCATATGTAGTCACCGTTCTGATTGTTTCGCCCCCGTCCCACCCAGATGTTTTGCATTTTAAATATACAGATTCATTTCATGGACACAAAGCTAAGGCCATTTCGTATGTACTGGGCTAGGTCACGCGAGACTTTAGCTGATAAGGTAATTATAACTAACAGTTAGTATAGTTATTCCAATTTGGAATTCTTGGAATTATAGGACGTACGACAAACGTGTACTATTGGCACGCCTTACAATCCAGTATTGATCGGAGGTATTATAAAAGGCTACTTAACACTATAGGGTCGGTGGGGCGTTTGATTTCCGAGAACACTTAATACATGCATGACCCTTTGAAAAAGTTTCCTTGAAAACATTTGTGCGTCACTTCAGCTGCTTTCTAAGTAAACCTCTCGATTTCCCGGAGCTACTATTAATACATATGGCTGCATTAAACCTTTGGACATTTTCGTCTTATTATGTTACATAAAATAGTTACTGGTAATGCCCCAAGTGCACTGAATAGACATAAGCAGAGACTTGCAAATGACAGAAATAAATTTGCTATACATCGTGTTGATCAATCCGTACCACAATGGTGTCGTACTCAGCTCTTCGGCAGTTCGTCTTCCCAGTAACTTGAAGAAACGCTTCTTCGATAATTGCGAAAAATATCAATATCCAAGCGAACCTAGAAGCTTTTGTCATAAAACCAACTGGTTTCTGACACTGAAGTAGAGATACGCAAGACCAAATGAAATATTTCTCCATAGATAGTGGAAAATTTTAATGAAATGTTTAAGTTGTTTAGGGCTTGATGAAATCGAGATTGTTTTTTAATCAATCACACCAAGTTCCAATAGGTACGGGTATCTCACAATATCACACTCTCAGTTCAAGAACATGAATATCAAACTTCTTGGAGACAAAGATCGTATAAGTCTAACTGATACAATATTCGTGCCAAGTTTTATACAGCTCTCTCCATTCAACTAAAATCAAGTCCCAATTTTTCTTATTGCTTTCCGAAAATAAAGACAGTAATTTTCCATAGCAAATTTGAAGACCTCTTAATCTAAAGTATCCATTTCCAACTTGACCAGGAGAGAAGACCATCCACAGTTCAGGACATAAATAACAAATCAGATCAATTACAACTTAATACAGAGAGGCAAAATCGTTCACACAAAATACATTCACATTTATCAGGGCCAGCAAAATATGACTCGCACACGCCCCTAGATAAATTCGATAGGGTCAATTAAACCCTGGCTTCGAATCGGTACAGTTCCTGACCTAAATGGACAGATCATATTTCATTATATTTATCGTGGATATAGCCCAAAATAACAATTTCTCAAAATGATCTGGAACTTACTTAATAATGCTGACCAGAGAAACAATGGCTTGTCCGTAAGTTCATGACCCAAATAAACGGATTAACTAGAGGTCCCGCTTTGACCTTTGAGTTGCCGCTCCGGCATGAAGCCTATGCTGGTTGTTTTTTTTAAGCAAAAACATACGTCTCCCCCAACCTCCCACCTTGCCTTGAGTGGGCACATAATTTAAGGGAAAGTGCTATAAAATGAATGCAACAATAAGTATCCTAAACAAAGCTGCGCATCTAAAAATATTAATTACAAAGAGGATTTTCATTTTTGCAGTAACCCAGAGAGGAGTCGGGATTTATATAGCAATGAGTGGATTGCCAACATCTACAGCGTCCAACCATGTGAAATACATGTAATTGTGAAGCATCAACTATTTCGAAACTGATCACATTATAGGAAAGATGCAAAACATATACAAGAGCCACACCTATAGTATACATGCTGTACCGTATAGAAGTTTCATGCATCTGCCTTCAGTAGTTTCCAAGATATGGAGTGAATAAACATTGGACAGACAGATAAGCACATTTTGCATGGACCCACGCAAGCACTAGCTCACACTAAAACCTAATTAGATCATAAGGCCATTTCAATGAAGCTTCCATCCAAGTTTGGTGAAATTTCATCCAGTAGTTCTCCACATATCGTGTAGACAAGAGTAGTCCTGTACATACATGTAACAAAGCTGGACATCAGAAACAGATGGATGCATGCAAACAAACCAAAACCTAACAGATGAGGAGGCCATCATGATAAAGCTGCCATCCGGGGAAATTCCATCCAGTAGTTCTTCAGATATTTTACAGACAAGGCTTGTCTATACATGTACAAGTAGAGAGACGGATGACCACCAAACACGCGCGCATACCAAAACATAACTAGAGCATAGTCTGAGGGATGCACACATTTGATCAAAATGATCAGTAAGGCTGCTTACAAGATACCCCCCGTAAGGGCATAGATACATGGGGGTGGTTAACGTTTCACGCGTAAGCTGAATGGGATTGTGGCAGTGGAAATCATCAGTAAGCATGCTTACAAGATACCCCCCGGATGCACATTTGATAGGAATTGACGAGTATTTGTAGAGGAATATAAGTATACATGTTATGAGTGGCGGCACAGTATGTAACTAGTTGACAATGAGACCTCGCTCGGTTGGAGTGCGGTTAACGGATTGTCTATGCATGTGTCCTGACGATACTCAGATGAGTTTAATGGATTGTTCAGAAAATTGATGTTAATAATGATTGTTGAGAATCGGGTTATGCAGGCATATTGTGTTTTACCTAACTGTTGTTACCACTAGAACCGTGTAGACTTGAAATGGGCTGTTGCAACAGATAGGCGAATTACTGTCATCTGGATAACCATATTCAAGAGGAAAAGGAAGTAAATGGGAAGTGAAATATTAAACTTACTACCTGTAGACGCATATGCAACATCCTGAGCTAGGTCTCATGGTATGGCAGCTACATACAAAATTTGAGAAGAATCTAATCAGCTGTTGTCAAGTTATGCTCCAGAAATGGAATGTTACGGACCAACTGAGAAAATTCTGCCCATAGGTGGCGCCACCTGTAGACGCTCATGCGCCAAACGCAATCCCAAGCGAGGTCTCATGGTAAGGTAGCTACATACCAAATCTGAGAGGAATCCAATTAGTTGTGTCAAGTTATGCTCCGGAAATGAAATGTTACGGACCGACAAGAGAAAGTTTTGACCCTAGGTGGCGCCACCTGTAGACGCACATGCGCCAAACGCAATCCCAAGCGAGGTCTCATGGTAAGGTAGCTACATACCAAATTTGAGAGGAATCCAAGTAGCGGTTGTCAAGTTATGCTCCGGAAACGAAATGTTACGAACTGGCTTGAGAAACTTTTGACCCTAGGTGGCGCCACCTGTAGACACACATGCGCCAAACGCAATCCCAAGCGAGGTCTCATGGTATGGCAGCTGCATACCAAATTTGAAAGGAATCCAAGTAGCGGTTGTCAAGTTATGCTCCGGAAACGAAATGCTACGGACTGACATGAGAAACTTTTGACCATAGGTGGCGCCACTTGTAGACGCACATGCGCCAAACGCAATCCCAAACGAGGTCTCATGGTAAGGTAGCTACATACCAAATTTGAGAGGAATCCAAGTAGCGGTTGTCAAGTTATGCTCCGGAAACGAAATGTTACGGAATGACCCTAGGTGGCGCCACCTGTAGACGCACATGCGCCAAACGCAATCCCAAGCAAGGTCTCATGATATGGTAGCTGCATACCAAATTTGAGAGGAATCCAACTGGCGGTTGTCAAGTTATGCTCCGGAAACGAAATGTTACGAACTGACTTGAGAAACTTTTGACCCTAGGTGGCGCCACCTGTAGACGCGCATGCGCCAAACGCAATCCCAAGCGAGGTCTCATGGTATGGCAGCTGCATACCAAATTTGAAAGGAATCCAAGTAGCGGTTGTCAAGTTATGCTCCGGAAACGAAATGTTACGGACTGACATGAGAAACTTGTGACCATAGGTGGCGCCACCTGTAGACGCACATGCGCCAAACGCAATCCCAAGCGAGGTCTCATGGTAAGGTAGCTACATACCAAATCTGAGAGGAATCCAATTAGCTGTTGTCAAGTTATGCTCCGGAAACGAAATGTTACGGACCGACAAGAAAAAGTTTTGACCCCAGGTGGCGCCACCTGTAGATGCACATGCGCCAAACGCAATCCCAAGCGAGGTCTCATGGTAAGGTAGCTACATACCAAATTTGAGAGGAATCCAAGTAGCGGTTGTCACGTTATGCTCCGGAAACGAAATGTTACAGACTGACATGAGAAACTTTTGACCCTAGGTGGCGCCACCTGTATACACACATGCGCCAAACGCAATCCCAAGCGAGGTCTCATGGTATGGCAGCTGCATACCAAATTTGAAAGGAATCCAAGTAGCGGTTGTCAAGTTATGCTCCAGAAACGAAATGTTACGGACTGACATGAGAAACTTTTGACCATAGGTGGCGCCACCTGTAGACGCACATGCGCCAAACGCAATCCCAAGCGAGGTCTCATGGTAAGGCAGCTACATACCAAATTTGAGAGGAATCCAAGTAGCAGTTGTATGCTCCGGAAACGAAATGTTACGAACTGACTTGAGAAACTTTTGACCCTAGGTGGCGCCACCTGTAGACGCACATGCGCCAAACGCAATCCCAAGCGAGGTCTCATGGCATGGCAGCTGCATACCAAATTTGAAAGGAATCCAAGTAGCGGTTGTCAAGTTATGCTCCGGAAACGAAATGTTATGGACTGACATGAGAAACTTTTGACCATAGGTGGCGCCACCTGTAGACGCACATGCGCCAAACGCAATCCCAAGCGAGGTCTCATGGTAAGGTAGCTACATACCAAATTTGAGAGGAATCCAAGTAGCGGTTGTCAAGCTATGCTCCGGAAACGAAATGTTACGGAATGACCCTAGGTGGCGCCACCTGTAGACGCACATGCGCCAAACGCAATCCCAAGCAAGGTCTCATGGTATGGTAGCTGCATACCAAATTTGAAAGGAATCCAAGTAGCGGTTGTCAAGTTATGCTCCGGAAACGAAATGTTACGGACTGACTTGAGAAACTTTTGACCCTAGGTGGCGCCACCTGTAGACGCACATGCGCCAAACGCAATCCCAAGCGAGGTCTCATGGTATGGCAGCTGCATACCAAATTTGACAGGAATCCAAGTAGCGGTTGTCAAGTTATGCTCCGGAAACGAAATGTTACGGACTGACATGAGAAACTTTTGACCATAGATGGCGCCACCTGTAGACGCACATGCGCCAAACGCAATCCCAAGCGAGGTCTCATGGTAAGGTAGCTACATACCAAATTTGAGAGGAATCCAAGTAGCGGTTGTCAAGTTATGCTCCGGAAACGAAATGTTACGGAATGATCCTAGGTGGCGCCACCTGTAGACGCACATGCGCCAAACGCAATCCCAAGCAAGGTCTCATGGTATGGTAGCTGCATACCAAATTTGAGAGGAATCCAACTGGCGGTTGTCAAGTTATACTCCGGAAACGAAATGTTACGGACGGACGTACGGACGTCCGGACGTCCGGACGGACGGACGGACGGACAAGCTGAAACCAGTATACGCCCCCTACACCACGTGTCGGGGGGTATAATAAGACGCGGAGGCCATTCCAATAAAGATTCCATCCAAGTAGAAGTTCACCAGAGGCCATCACCATGAAGCTTCCGTCCAAGTTCGGGAAAATTCTGTCTAGTAGTTCTCCAAGTATCTTACAGACAAGGCCTGTCCATACATGTATAAGTTGATGGACAGGCAGACAGACAACATACCCAGACGAACGCATGCATGCATACCGAAACCTAATCAGATGAGCCCATTGCAATGAAGCTTCCACCCAAGTTTGGCGAAATTCCGTGTGATAGTTCTCCAGATATCTTGCAGACAAGGCTTGTATATACATGTACAAGTAGATGGACGGACGGATGGACACGAACGAACGCTCGCACACATACACCAAAACCTAATCAGACGAGGGGCTATCCCAATGAAGCTTCCATCCAAGTTTGGTGAAATTCCGTCGAGTAGTTCTTCAGATATCTTGCAGACAAGGTCTGTATATACATGAACAATTAGATGGGCGGACGGACGATGGACATGGATAAATGCACACACACACCCAAACCTAATCAAATGAGGGGGCAATCCCAATGAACCTTCCATCCAAGTTTGGTGAAATTCTCTCCAGTAGGTCTTCAGATATCTTGCAGAACGGTCCTGTATACACATATACATGTACAAGTACATGGACAGACGGACGGACACCGAACATGGACGAACGCACACACAAACCAAAACCTAATCAGATTAGAGGGCTATCCCAATAAAGCTTCCATCCAAGTTTGGAGAACTTCCGTCAAGTAGTTCTCCAGATATCTTGCAGACAAGGCCTGTATATACATGTACAAGTAGATGGACGGACGGACGGACACCGCACATGGATGAACGCATGCACAAATACCAAAACCTAATCAAATGAGGGGGCTATCCCAATGAAGCTTCCATCCAACTTTGGTGAAATTCCGTCCAGTAGTTCTCAAGATATCTTGCAGACAAGGCCTGTATATACATGTACAAGTAGATGGACGGACACGGACACGGATGAATGCAGGCACACACACCAAAACCTAATCAAATGGGGAGGCTATTCCAATGAAGCTTCCATCCAAGTTTGGTGAAATTCCATCCAGTAGTTCTCAAGATATCTTGCAGACAAGGCAATGGGACGGACAGACAACCATCCATCCATCCAGACAGACAGCACAAGCACTAGATGTCTCCCCCAACATAGTTGGGGGAGACATAATTACTGTACTGTCTTGACCACACAATTATATACAATTTCATAGGCTAACATCGAGCAAGATATGATACGAAACATATATGCAGAAATTAAATTTTACATTTAATATAGCTACATGCATTACATGTATTTAATATAGTTACATGTATCCGATTACACCACCATGCATAATATGATATACACCTTGCTTAATATGATATAACTAACATACAGAAATCATTGCTCTTAATTGATAACCACATATATATGATCAAATAAGATGCAGAATTCAAACAAGATTCAATCCTGAATCTCACAAACGGTCATTCGCCCCAGATGCGGATTCTGACATTAAGGGACGACTATTTCGATTTAGTGACATTTCAGTCACACTATGAGGGCCTACCGGTCAATTTCGCTCGTGGAGGATATATTGACCTACTTTCAAAGGTCATCAAAGTTATAATGTGCATAATATTATATATGTCTGTGAACACGAGACGGATTAAATTGATTTCCATTCCTCATACGGACCTCCAGATCAAAATCATTCCAGACTGGTCGCAACCTCCGAGTCAAAGGCCAGTTCCAGTGAAACACTGACGGGAAATAAATGAGTTAGAAAACGCTATGTAGATGTGGTTTTGCGTTCTTTTGGTGTACGGTACCACAGCCTTGGGAGCCCAATTTGTTTAAAAGATGCCTGGTTTGATGTCACAGTGGCGTCATAGTCGAACATTAAAGGTGCAACAACCCCTCTGCCAGACAGTCTTAGTCAGTGTATATTGGTACAATGTACACAATGAATGGAAAATGCATATGTAAAAGTCTGAAAGATTTGGTTGAATGCAGAAGATGCTTTAGCGGTGGCTTGTGAAAGATTAAAATATGATAAACTCAGTGTGCGATGTTGGATGCATTGGAGGACAATAATAAATAATTTGACATATCGCGTGCGAAAAATATAGCGGAAGAACAAAAATATTCTGAACAATCACAAAAAGCTTCAAGCCATTCTGGCTTTGAACCCTAATAATAATCTGAACAATAATAAAATTCTTACGATTTTCATTGGAAGCCTAGTAATATAGAGTTTTTGATAGCAAAAACTGTATGAATCCCTGTGTACCTGTTGATTGTATGTCTCTTCCCATCTGTGGTCAAGCAGATTCTGAGGATGAGGATACGTGTGCATGTATTTTACCTTTAAACAGGTGTCCATCTGGCTAATCTCTTGTGGGTGAAGAGAAAATACAAATTGTTTGGCTGGACAGAGCTACATGTATATCGCAGACAGCATCAACATCTGAGCCCTGAACAATACATGTGCATGTACATCCCAGACATCATCAACATCTGAGCCCTGAACAATACATGTACATGTACACCCCAGACAGCATCAACATCTGAGCCCTGAACAATACAAGTACATGTACATCCCAGACAGCATCAACATCTGAGCCCTGAACAATACATGTACATGTACATCCCAGACAGCATCAACATCTGAGCCCTGAACAATACATGTACATGTACATCCCAGACAGCATCAACATCTGAGCCCTGAACAATACATGTACATGTACATCCGAGACAGCATCAACATCTGAGCCCTGAACAATACATGTACATGTACATCCCAGACAGCATCAACATCTGAGCCCTGAACAATACATGTACATGTACATCCCAGACAGCATCAACATCTGAGCCCTGAACAATACATGTGCATGTACATCCCAGACAGCATCAACATCTGAGCCCTGAACAATACATGTACATGTACATCCCAGACAGCATCAACATCTGAGCCATGAACAACACATGTACATGTACATCCCAGACAGCATCAACATCTGAGCCATGAACAATACATGTGCATGTACATCCCAGACAGCATCAACATCTGAGCCCTGAACAATACATGTACATGTACATCCCAGACAGCATCAACATCTGAGCCCTGAACAATACATGTGCATGTACATCCCAGGCAGCATCAACATCTGAGCCCTGAACAATACATGTACATGTACATCCCAGACAGCATCAACATCTGAGCCCTGAACAATACATGTACATGTACACCCCAGACAGCATCAACATCTGAGCCCTGAACAATACAAGTACATGTACATCCCAGACAGCATCAACATCTGAGCCCTGAACAATACATGTGCATGTACATCCCAGACAGCATCAACATCTGAGCCCTGAACAATACATGTACATGTACATCCCAGACAGCATCAACATCTGAGCCCTGAACAATACATGTACATGTACATCCCAGACAGCATCAACATCTGAGCCCTGAACAATACATGTACATGTACATCCCAGACAGCATCAACATCTGAGCCCTGAACAATACATGTACATGTACATCCCAGACAGCATCAACATCTGAGCCCTGAACAATACATGTACATGTACATCCCAGACAGCATCAACATCTGAGCCCTGAACAATACATGTACATGTACATCCCAGACAGCATCAACATCTGAGCCCTGAACAATACATGTACATGTACATCCCAGACAGCATCAACATCTGAGCCCTGAACAATACATGTACATGTACATCCCAGACAGCATAAACATCTGAGCCCTGAACAATACATGTACATGTACATCCCAGACAGCATCAACATCTGAGCCCTGAACAATACATGTACATGTACATCCCAGACAGCATCAACATCTGAGCCCTGAACAATACATGTACATGTACATCCCAGACAGCATCAACATCTGAGCCCTGAACAATACATGTACATGTACATCCCAGACAGCATCAACATCTGAGCCCTGAACAATACATGTACATCCCAGACAGCATCAACATCTGAGCCCTGAACAATACATGTACATGTACATCCCAGACAGCATCAACATCTGAGCCCTGAACAATACATGTACATGTATATCCCAGACAGCATCAACATCTGAGCCCCGAGCAGTATATGTGCATGCATTTTACCTTTAAACACGTGTCCAGGGTTAGCAGACAGTGGTGTACATGTAAGCCACACAATAGCCTTTATGCTAGTATCCTTCAGATGGAAACCCATACACTTTGGATATCAGTTGGAGAGAAAATATGCCTATTGACATAAATTCTAAGTTGCATAATACATGTAACTGCAGAATATGATAATTATGGCTGGGGGAGATAACATTCACACTGTTGTCATAGTACTTGTAAACATCAGTGAAACAGGGTTTGGGTTATGCACTCAACCATATATTAAAGCATAGCCTCGTTGGCGTAGTAATTTCCTGGGCACATTAAATGCAGGTAATGACACAAAACAGCCAATGGGCTTGTAGTTGAGCACCCTACAACCCTGTACATCAAATTTGAAGTCTCTGGCTGGAACAGTTTCGCTTATATCATGTTCACATCGTCAAACATACATTTTCTGTGACGTTGCCATGGCAACCACAAAAATCATCACAATGTACCCAAATTTGATAAGCTTGTGGTTGACTACCCAACAATAGTACATAGCAAATATGAAATCTCTGTCGCCACCGGTTAGGCTATTATCGCCTTCACATCGTCATATGGAAATTTTCCGTGACGTTGCCATGGAAACCGCAAAATTCATTACAAAGTATCCAATATCCAAATTTAATAGGCTTGTGGTTGACCACCCAACAAGACTGTATATCATTTAAAGTATCTAGAAGCAACGGTTTGCCTTCTAGACCGGTCATAAGAATTGTTGGCGAATTTTCCGCGATGTTGACATGGAAACCGTAAAATTCATCATAAAGTACCCAAATTTAATAGGCTTTGGTTTCTAGATCGGTCACAAGAATTGTTGACGACCGAAAGATCGACCAGACGACCGGACGACCTGACGTACATGCCGACGACAAGAACCCGCAGCCTAATAGGCTGAGGGATAAAAAGTCATTCACGGTCGACTTTTAGACCAAATTGTTTGAATTTTTTATTTGGACATTTTTTTGTAGAAATTGATTAGTAAATTATAAATAAAAACATCAGGCCAATTCATGCAAAAAAAAAACCTCAAAAGATTTTGGAGAAAAAAACGTACGGATGAAAGCCACTTTTCTACTCACACCGCAAAGACGGTCATTTTAAATTGCTCAAGAAATGATGCAAGTAGTCTCAAAATGACCCAATAGGATAATATATAAAGCAAAGAAATTTCAATATTTAATAGTTTTCTGAATTTTGAAACTAGTTGGAACATTACAGCAGACGTTGCTTCATTACGGGACGACCTTGTCCATATACTAGTTATATCCCTCCCCACCCACACCCCTGCTCCCCTCAATCACAATCGCAGGGAGCTCGGTTAGGCAATAAACATGGGTATGTAGTCCTGCAGCCCAACGTCAGTACGGCTAACCTCAGGCCAATACCAATACGGCTAACCTCAGGCCAATACCAATACGGCTAACCTCAGGCCAATACCAATTCGGCTAACCTCAGGCCAATACCAATACGGCTAACCTCAGGCCAATACCAATACGGCTAACCTCAGGCCAATACCAATACGGCTAACCTCAGGCCAATACCAATACGGCTAACCTCAGGCCAATACCAATACGGCTAACCTCAGGCCAATACCAATAGGCCAATACCAATACGGCTAACCTCAGGCCAATACCAATACGGCTAACCTCAGGCCAATACCAATACGGCTAACCTCAGGCCAATACCAATACGGCTAACCTCAGGCCAATACCAATACGGCTAACCTCAGGCCAATACCAATACGGCTAACCTCAGGCCAATACCAATACGGCTAACCTCAGGCCAATACCAATACGGGCTAACCTCAGGCCAATACCAATACGGCTAACCTCAGGCCAATACCAATACGGCTAACCTCAGGCCAATATCAATACGGCTAACCTCAGGCCAATACCAATACGGCTAACCTCAGGCCAATACCAATACGGCTAACCTCAGGCCAATACCAATACGGCTAACCTCAGGCCACCAATACGGCTAACCTCAGGCCACCCAATACGGCTAACCTCAGGCCAATACCAATACGGCCAATAACCTCAACCTCAGGCCAATACCAATAGGCGGCTAACCTCAGGCCAATACCAATACGGCTAACCTCAGGCCAATACCAATACGGCTAACCTCAGGCCAACACCAATACGGCTAACCTCAGGCCAATACCAATACGGCTAACCTCAGGCCAATACCAATACGGCTAACCTCAGGCCAATACCAATACGGCTAACCTCAGGCCAATACCAATACGGCTAACCTCAGGCCAATACCAATACGGCTAACCTCAGGCCAATACCAATACGGCTAACCTCGGGCCAATACCAATACGGCTAACCTCAGGCCAATACCAATACGGCTAACCTCAGGCCAATACCAATACGGCTAACCTCAGGCCAATACCAATACGGCTAATCTCAGGACAATACCAATACGGCTAACCTCAGGCCAATACCAATACGGCTAACCTCAGGCCAATACCAATACGGCTAACCTCAGGCCAATACCAATACAATATAACCGTGATAATTTAATAAATTCTTAGTATTTTTGTGAAAAGTAGTATATATGTTACTAACGTATACTTAATATGGCTAGGAGTTTTTTTTTACCTCTATGTTTGATTAACAAGTGAGTAAATAGTGCATCGAAAATGACCCATACTCATAGATAGTATAACCATAAGTACCGAGTATCCAATAAACTGGGAATAGTGAAACTCAAATATATGTGATAGAAATTTCCATATAGAATCCTTTATCATTAGTAATCAGAGAGCAATGCCTGTGGAGACAATGAATTTGGAGACATAACCAGGCGTAGCAAACCATTTATATTATATTTATCGGCTGAAAGCATCGAGAATTAACATGCACTGACACGTGTTGTAATGGATAACTACTTAACTTGTTTTACATGAAAAGTTTGTTGAAAGAATTCCAAGAAAAAGACAAGGCCATAGAAAATATTATTATATTTCTTGAATCGGTAGGGTTATCTATGTCATTTCACGGAATTTCAGCTTTGTAATGAACTAGGTCATAATAATATAATTTGCATTAGAAATTATTTATGCATTTCCCGTGTGCAGTACAGAAAAAAACGTGTAAAACATCGCTATACAACCACGCGCCTCCACTCAAACTTCTTCAAATATGGGGATAAATATCGCACGCTGATAGCAAAATACGAGCGTAGCTTGACTGAGGAGATTTTCAGTCAAGTTTTGCTTTCGAGCAACTAGGGCACATAGCCTTATAGAGAAACTACTGGAAATGTTCGTAGTGAGCAGGTTCTCAGAAATCTATATAGGCCTAGGTCAGACATAGCCTCGAACCCGGGGTATAAATAGATCCATTCTGTACGTTGTTTCAATGTTGTTTATAATACCTGTCTGACATAGAAGACGTCTATCATTCTCTATCATGTTATAACGCTGAATGCTTAAAACGAAATTACAATATAATAGGGTATGTTCTTGAGATATCATGTATTCATTAACAGCTGTATGCATACATACATATTTATTTGAACAGCTTCAATAAGGAATATCAACAAAACCTAGATGTGGAAGTGTGCTTCATTATGACAAAGTTTGATCTACATTTCATGATAACGTACATTTCGGCTGAAGCTAATATAATCTGACCTATATACATTAATTTTTGCAATATGTACTTTTTTATTATATAGCCAGCATACGAAAATTTATAGCTAAGATTATGATCTATAAGGCGGATCGAAA
Organism: Hanleya hanleyi; assembly: GCA_036873755.1. Classification (NCBI taxonomy): domain Eukaryota; kingdom Metazoa; phylum Mollusca; class Polyplacophora; order Lepidopleurida; family Hanleyidae; genus Hanleya; species Hanleya hanleyi. The sequence continues at coordinate 23,387 of JAVTVY010005789.1, forward strand.
TAGCATTTGATACAGAAATAAAGGTTCTGAATGATACTCATACATTACTCTGCTGTGGGTTTTCTGTAGTCCAGACTATGGGGAAACCCCACTTTACAACCGACTCCGTTAATATGGCACATCGATTTTTATGTAGGCCGTTCTTATTTCTCAGAAATACCGTACTTGTATCGCGTATTTTAAGCATCATGGAAAGTTTGCACGATCGTCTCATACCTGGAAGCAGATCCATAACATTTACCGTACTTCAGGGATTATCCTTATTTGAGCTAAGGGCGGTTCGTCTCTCTCAACGCAGAAACTGACGGGTACTTGATGAATCAGATATACTGGTAATCTTATAAGTAATAGCGTCAGAACCATCCAGACTTATTTGTATAAAAAACGAAGCATTCCAAAATGGATAAACTTTTGAAGACACCTACCGATTGCGACAATATTAAAATAGAAGATGGAAAGAAAATGAATGTTGGTGGGACAAAGTCAAACTGCAGCAGAACAGTCGTGTTGAGTGGGCTTTGTGGATGTCTTCTGATTATTGATATGCTGCTGATGGGTTTGGTTATATTCCTATTCACTAGTCGATCCAAGAACGAACAGATTTGTCATGAACCCACAGAGTTCTGCATACCTTGCCGGGATATTCAACTCAGTCCAGGAGAAGACAAACATAATTTCGCTATATTCGGGTATAACAGAGTAGACGAGGGCAAATCAGGAGAATGCTGTGCCAAAAATACAGAAAACCTGAAAAAGCTGTTGAAACTTGTAAGTGACTTTGAACTAGTCTATTTCAATCATATAACCATTTCCTTTAAACAATAACAATATACTTTACCTGAAGTTTGACTGTAAGATGGTTTCATTGTTGTTTGAAATTTCTATTTGTATATTACACAAGATAAGGAGCTATGGAGCTATTGTCTGATAAAGACTTAACAGGAATTAAACGCAATATATAAAGATAATACCACGAAAGATTGTTTTCGCTCCAAACAGGCTCCAAAATTAAAATAAAAATACGTTGCAGCCTTGTCAACAGTGGTCAACAGTATTTTCTACAATTTGAATATTCTGTTAGAAGACACAAACCTATAGTTGGTTAATAACATTTATATGTCCATGACCTTAGATATTTTGACATTTTGTCCTCACATTTTCTGTAAGAAAAACCGCTGGTGTTATTCTGATATGTCAATAGTATGTTCTCCATATATGTACTACGTTCATTTGTTAGTTAGCTTCCGGCTTTGAGTGTGATTTCATATCGATGTAAGTATTGTTTTCGGTATTGTGCACGAATTTCCTGAATGAGTCAAACGGGTATGTTCTGAAAACTGAAACCACACGACTTGAAAAATGACATGAGATTAACCAATATGATATATGTTATCTAGGTTCTAGGAACACTAGCGATAATCTTTTAGATACCTTATCGGGTTTCGCTGAATAAAATTGCAATAAATCGGAACGAGTAATTTATTTTCTGAAAGCTGTTCAGTCAGGGAGTTATTCGAATTTACATGGTTTGTGATACATACAAGCGTTAATTCGTCATTTAATATTTAGCCATCGTCCATTAAAGAATTTCCGCGTCCATAATCCAGAGACCTAATTCAAATAACAGCATTAGCACCAAATTCAAAGAAGATCAATCATAGTATATATAAATGCTAGTATATATATGCTAGTTTCCTTCAAGAGAGAAGCGAGCAACAGTTTTCAATGATGCCGGCAAGGCACCATGATGTTCAAGAAAAATCTAATCCGCATCGCTGATCAGTATACTTAATCCGAAGGATTTTCGTTGTGAAGTCGTTATCTAGATAATGATGTATCCCAGTCACGCTTTGATTGTGTCGGTTTATACGAACCTCATGGGGGTCTTGAAGTACATGGGTTCATACGGCCCCTATATCCTCGGGTTAAGCGGAATTAGACACAAGATACGAAACGTAACGCCATAGATCTTGTACGATACGCTCGTAGTTTCTATCAGCATGCGATATTTATGGTCAATTTTGAGAGATTTTAAGTGGAGGCGCTTTGTGGTATAGCCCCGCTTTCTAAGTTTCTGGAATAATGTTTTATGACGTTGATTAAAATCATCACATTTAACACAGGATCTAGCAAATGCTACTGGGCGAGAAATGTATGCGCCATATGCAGATTCCAGTCCTTAAAATTTCCTCGCAAGTAACTCGTAAAGTTCTCATAGAAAGTTATTGCACTGTCATTTTTTTTTTCAAATCAGAAATGCGTGCCTTCGTTTCTTAGTTTCTTTCTGGAAATGATTTTATGATACTTCAACATATTCCTTGTTAAAAAAGTCAAATAAATCCGAATAACTCGAACCATTGAACTAATAGCATTGGGTAATTTTGCAACAGAGTCGTCATTTAAAACAAGTGAGGCGCTCCTTTTCATATGTAGAGTTTTGTGTTCAAGTTGCATGCCATTTCACAAGGAAGGGTACTACCAATTCAAACTGAAAAACGCGGCGGATGTTTTAAATCGAGCGAAAACCAAAAGGTTCATTCATGTAACTTAATATTTTTTTTAAGTTGAAATAGTAAGTTATCAATATGAGAACTTTGAGAATTACCTCTCAATTACTTTGAGAATCGTTACACCAGTTAAAAGAGCGAGTGAGTGAGTGAGTGAGTAGGATTTAACATCGTTTTCAGTAATTTGTCAGCCATATCACGACGGTCCACTTAAATAATTTATAACCGACTGTTAACCCAGTGCAAATCTTCAATTTTTAAATATTCTTTGTTAAAAGCTCGTAAAGGAAGTTAAGAAGTCAAGTGCTTTGTTAGTATGATACGACATCCAATTTATCGCCCTTATTGAAAGCTGATTCTGTCATTTTTTTCTGAAATTCCGTAACCTTCTCTATCACATTGTTTGCTACAGCGAGTACAAACGTGACATAAACATTATGTTTCATCGAACGTGCAATTAAATATAAGGAGGAGTTAACCTAATTATAAATATCGGTATGGTATTGAGCTAATATAAGGGACGTAACTCATCACTTCTTCTAACCTGGATATTAATTTCCTTTTGAAAATACATTTGTTGTTTTGTGTTCCGTCAATGTTTCTACCCATTTGTGATCATCCGATATTCATTCGAACTATCTGTCTCTATCGACAGTTTGTGGACCGTAAACAAAGAAAACAGCGTCTCAATCAGATACAAGGTGAGTATAAACTCGAATGAAACAGAAGTGAGTCCGCATTGTTTGATCTGGATAAGCAGTTGAATGGTCAAATTTTGTTATTGGTGTTATACCATTACTTCTTAATTCAATTTCAAATATTATATTTGTAAGAAATGATTTAATTATATTATTCCAAACTTTTTTAATGATCGATCCAGATGCGTTATATAGCCATGCCAAATAGCACAGATTGTTTACTCCTCTCTCCTGCATCTGCTGACAAAAGTATTCGATTTGAACAAGGTTGTTTTAATTTGTTCAAACGAACAAGCCTTAACTAGTTGTCTAAACTGTCAGCCTTTTAAATTCCCATTGATGTTTTGTGTTAAGCCCATAGTTACAAATGCGTTACAAATGCTTTTGTTGGACATCAAAATATTCGTAAGAATAGACATTTAGTACATGTATCATCTCGGATAACTGATTCACTTGACAGATGGATTACTCCGACTTCAAACAATTGCCAACGCACTGTCTCCTGTAAGATGAAATATCAGCACATTTTTATCATTCTATATTAAATCTTTTGGGTTGTTGCGTTTTAGAATATTTTTTCCCCTCATAAATTTGAGGTCGAGTCCAGAGGTGACTATGGCCTAAAAATTAGGAAATCATTAAAAATAGCAAATGGACTGATTATTGATCAATTGAGGTCACGGTCAAAGGTCAATGGTCACTGTGACCCCCAGGAAAATAATTACGAGAGATCCTGAAGGATCTTGGCGCCCACCATTGTCCGATAATTGTAAGCTAATGACAAGAGGATCTTTTTGTCCATTGTTACTGAGAACAAGCGATTGATTTGTAATTTTGTTTGCAGAATTTCGAATTTGAGCGAAAAAGATCGAAAAAGGGACACTGAAAAACACCAAGATATCTATTTAACGTTCAGGAGTTTCAAGATTTCTAGAAACTGTACTCGATATCGGTTGTTATAGTACAAGTGAAATGAGCAAAGTTAGTCTGAAAGTGAAGGTCTGAAGGATCCTTCATCTTCGTTTTGTAGTATTTTTATTTTTTTTTGCACGTGTCATCATTGGGTACTGGAAGTGAAGACTAATCTCTTTGACACTTTGGCATGAGCTCTGATTATCTCCCTTGGATCGAAACAAGCAGTAGTCTACAGTTGTCGAGTTGTGACGTTGTTTCACAAGAGTGACGTCCCTTCATGTAGCCGATCCGCCGGCAGACGAAAGGGTGAGGCAGTTCACTTGCAACGGCATGGACTAAAGTAATACATTTTGATTCGGAATCATTTGAACTTCTTAATATAGAAGGTGAAAGTATGAATATTCTCTATAGTCAATATATAGAATATGCCCCATCGTTTGATAAGCCGACTCTTGTGATGCAACGTCACAACTCGGGAATACAGTATTAATTTGAAGCTTAACCTGGATTTTCGAATCGGACCAAAAAGGTATTTTGCACAACTGGACCACAAGGGGAACCTGTATACCAAATTTGATAAAGATCTATGCAGCACTTCCTGAGGAATCACGATAACAAAGTTTCTTGGGGCAATCCAAGATGGCCGCCTGGTGGCCGAAAAAGGTATCTTGCACAACTAGACCCCAAGGGGAACCTGTGTACCAAATTTGAGAAAGATCCAAACAGTAGTTCCTGAGAAATCACGATAACAAAGTTTCATGAGGAAATCCAATATGGCCGCCTTGTGGCCATATTGGATTTTCGAATCGGAGCAGAAAAGGTATTTTGCACAACTAAACCCCAAGGGGAAGCTGTGTACCAAATTTGAGAAAGATCCATGCAGTAGTTCGTGAGAAATCGCGATAAAGTTTCATGACGAAAACTAAGATGTCCGCCTGGTGGCCATATTGGATTTTCAAATAGGACCGAAAAGGGTGTCTTGCACAACTAGTTCCCAAGGGAAAACTGTGTACCAAATTTGAGAAAGATCCATGCAGTACTTCCTGAGAAATGATGATAACTATGTTTCATGGGGAAATCCAAGATGACTGCCTGGTGGCCATATTGGATTTTCGAATCGATCCAGAAAAGATATCTTGCACAACTAGACCCCAAGGGGAACCTGTGTACCAAATTTGAGAAAGATCCATGCAGTACTTCCTGAGAATTCACGATAACAAAGTTTTATCGGGAAATCGAAGATGGCTGCCTGGTGGCCATATTGGATTTTCAAATCGGACCAGGAAAGGTATCTTGCACAACTAGACCCCAAGGGGAACCTGTGTACCAAATTTGAGAAAGATCCATGCAGTAGTTCCCGAGAAATCGCGATAACAAAGTTTCATGGGGAAATCCAAGATGGCCACCTTGTGGCCATATTCGATTTTCGAATCGGACCAAAAAAGGTATCTTTTACAACTAGACCCCAAGGGCAACCTGTGTACCAAATTTGAGAAAGATCCATGAAGTAGTTCCTGAGAAATCGCGGTAACAAAGTTTCATGGGGAAATCCAAGATGGCCGCCTTGTGGCCATATTGGATTTCGAATCGGACCAGAAAAGGTATCTTGCACAACTAGACCCCAAGCGGAACCTGTGTACCAAATTTGAGAAAGATCCATGAAGTAGTTCCTGAGAAATCGCGGTAACAAGAATTGTTTACGGACGGACTGACGACGGACGACGGACGGACGACGGACCACGGACGAAAAGTGATTTGAACAGCTGATGGTGGGCTAAAAAATCCCATTTTTCGTGTCAGTAGATACTTTAGAGGTAGTAGATAATGTGTCCTGTACTAAACTTGAGATCACGGTCAAGGTGACTGGCACCTCTAAATCAGGATTTTATTAAAAACACAAATTTACTGTCCGTGGATAGATTAGGGGGAAACAATTTGTCACGTACCAAAATTGAGGTCAAGGTAAACTATATAATCGTCTGGTTCGTCATTCAATGTTCAGCCGTCGTCCATTAAATAATTTCTGCGTCCATAATACAAAGACCTTATTCATATAGCAGCATTAGCACTAAATTCAAAGAAAAACAATCATGGTGTACATTAACTTAGGCTAGTTTCCTGCAATAGAGAAGCGATCAACAGTTTTCAATGATGCCGAGAAGACAGCATGATGTTCTAAAAATGTCAAATCTGTTTCGCAGATCAGTATTCGTAATCCATACGATCTTCGTTGTAATATCGTTATCTAGAAAATGATGTATCTCAGCGACGCTTTGATTGTAATTCTCCATATGGGCACCATGAGCATGTCGAAGTACATTGGTTCTCATGGCCCCTAGCCCCGGGTTACGCGGCATTAGACACAAGTTACGAAACGTAACGCCATAGATCTCGCGCGCCATGATTTTCGTAGTAAAGTCGTTATCTGGAGAATGATGTGGTCACCTTAGCCTAAAAATCGGGAAATCATTGAAAATTTGTTGGTAGATTCACTAGGAAACGAGAGATCCTGAAGGATCTTGGCGCCCACCCTTGCCCGATAATTGTAAGCTAATGACAAGAGGATCTTTTTGCCATTGTTACTAAGAACAAACGATTGATTTGTAATTTTATTTGCAGAATTTCGAATTTGAGCGAGAAAGATCGAAAAAGAGACACTGGAAAACACCAAGATATTATCTTTACAAATTTTAGGAGTTTCAAGATCTCTAAAAACTGTACTTGATGTCGGTTGTTAGAGTACAAGTGAAATGAGCAAAGTTAGCCTGAAAGTGAATGTCCGGAGGATCCTTTGTCTTCGTTTTGTATTTTTTTTTTTTTTTTTTTGCACGTGTCATCATTGGGTACTGGAGGCGAAGACACTCTGGCATGAGCTATGAAACATACGTGCCTAAGATTTTATAATTAGGAACGAATGCTAATTCTGTTCTGTTTTCTGGGCTAGTTTGAGATATCTCTTTTGAGATACCATGCTCGATAATAGTAAGATTATATACAACTTAATGCTGAAGGGATTCGGTCCGTGCAGTAATGTTGAAACTTTGAAAGTGTCTGAAACCTGATTATCTCCCTTGGATCGAAACACGCAGTAGTCTACAGTTGTGGAGTTGTCGAGTTGCGACTTTGCGTCACGTGTAGCCGACCCGTCGGCAGACGAAACGGTCACTTGGAACGGCATGGACTAAAGCAAACTGATTTAAAATTTGAAGAAACACATTTCAGCCCGGAATCATTTCAAATCCTTGATATAGAAGGTGATGGTATGGATATTCTCTATACTCAATATATAGAATATGCCCCACCGTTTGATCCGTCGACTCTTGTGATGCAACGTCACAACTCGGGAATATCTTGTTAACTTGAAACGTAGCTTGGATTTTCGAATCGGACCAAAAATGTATCTTGCATAACTAGGCCCCATGTGGGACCTGTGTACCAAATTTCAGAAAGATCCATGAAGTAGCTCCTGAGAATTTACGATAACAATGTTTCAAGGGGGGAGTTCAAGTTGGCCGCCTGGCGGCCATATTGGATTTTAGAATCGGACCAAAAAAGGTATCTTGCACAACTAGACCATAATGGGAACATGTGTACCAAATTTGACAAAGATCCATCCAGTAGTTCCTGAGAATTCACGATAACAAAATTTCATGGGTAAATTCAGAATGGCCGCCTGGCGGCCATATTGAATTTTCGAATAGGACCAAAAAAGATATCTTGCACAACCGGACCACAAGGGGAACCTGTGAACCAAATTTGAGAAAGATCCATGCAGTAAATTCCTGAGATTTCACGATAACAAAGTGGCATGTTTGTATTTACTTAGTAGTATTGTACATTTACTTTTGTCTTTATTGAAACGATTTTAAAGATAGTACATCCAAAATGGTTTGGGGTTATGGTTATTTTGTGATGTCGTTTCTAATGGATGTAAAAAAATTGCAACTTGCATCCGTTCGAAAAGGACGAGAGTAAGTGGTCGTTACCACAAAATAAATCTCTTAATACGCTAAGGGGTCTAGTTCAAATATGAAACAGTCTTATATTATCAATAACCAGCATCATAATCGTACCAAGGTAATCAGTATTGATTGACACTAAAGCTTGTGATTACCGCTAATGTTACAGACAGAGAGAAGCAATACCCGATGACCAGTTTTGGTGGGTTGCCAGCGAGCAAACCAGCTGCTCACTTGGTTGGGAGGGAAACCCCTATCAGCACGACAGGTCAGTACATGATTGAAACGAAGTTGATTTTTGTGTTTTCTACTTTCAAATTTAAATGATGTAGTTCAGATTCGGAATTTTCATTGTGGGCTGTAAATACCTGTAGTGCGAATATGGATGAAATCTTACACCAGCTACATCTTGGATACTGATTTATACACTAAATGCTCTAAACAGGGCTTGGATTTAGTGTCTACTGATTTATTTTCCCTTCAGAAGATGGAATCCTCAAGACAGTTTTGTGGGAGGCACACCACCATCCAGCTTTCTTACATGGAAATATCACAGTACCAGTGAGCGGAGCAATGGTCACCGTATCTGAAGCCGGGTACTACTATATATACACCCAGGTGATATTTGAACGTGGTAATAATGCTACTTCCGGTACGGAGGAGTTGGAAATGCCAAACAAAATGTGCCATTTCTTGTACAGGTCGAACGGGAGAGAAAATGGTGCAGATCAGCAAAAACTTTTGGAGAACGCCCAGTCCGGCTACACGTCAGTGGGTGAAAAGTCCAGTACGTACTCTAGTTATATTGGAGCTGTCTTTTATCTTTATGAACAGGACTCCGTTCTGGTGAAAGTCACACATCCAAACCTGGTAAAATCTAACAAGCACGAACACTTTTTCGGGCTTTATATGGTGTGACATTTGACTATAATATTATATTTTGAGTGCTTCGTTTAACAGCGTGATTTGGGTAGGGTCATGGATTTGATCGAAGGTATGTGCGGCAATTAAGCAGCCGCACACAAGTGCCCGTATATAGACAGTACCAGGTGATGTATTCCCAGATAAGTCTAAGCAATATGGGTGCTTTACAGAACTGGAGAAGCTTGATATTCATATTGAGTTCGATCTGTCACAGACAAATGTTTTGATTGTTGAGATTTTTATTTGCACTGTTTTCGTCTCTTCGTCATCTCTCGAACCTGCTGAGAACTGTGGTCACTTTCGTGTCCTTCACATGTAGATACCGTCGTGACATGATTGAAGAATTGTTGAAAATGGCATTAAATCCTACTCACTCACTCACTCACTCACTCTCTTCTCGCCTGTCTCTTTTCTCGTGTTTGGGAGAGTCGAGAAGTATATATTTCCAATACCTGCCCATTATTTCATGTAGTTGATATTCATCCGGTTGGGTTGATCCTGAATTCCTGTGCTATCTGTTGGGCACATACATCTGCTATTCTTTATTTTAAGTTCCTTGGCATTTACTTCAATGAAAAACTAAACTGGTCCACTCATATTAACGAAGTATGTAAAAAAATATCTAGAAATATAGGAGTAATCCATGTTATTAAAAACTGTCTTAACATGAAAACTTTACGTATCTTGTACCAGTCTTTAATCTATCCATATCTACAATATTGTAACCTGATATGGGGAAATACGTATCACAGTCACATTTTGCCGTTAATTAGACTGCAAAAAAGAGCAATAAGAGTTATTTCTTTAAGCAACAAATATGATCATACAGCTCCTTTGTTTGCAAAACTGAAACTGCTGACCCTAAACGACATTAATTCTGACCTTACTCTACGCCTTGCCCACAAATTTCTCTACCACCCTTTCTTTTTACCGTTTGAATTTCGATCCTACTTCACGAGATTGAAAGAAATACACCAATACCACACTCGTGGCCATGATCTTGACCTATATAGACCCTTTTATCGTACTGACCTTAGTCTGTACACTCCTAAAATAAAGGGGCCAAACGAATGGAATAAATTACCCTCGGAACTGAAACAATGCAAATCTATTTCTCTTTTTAAATCTAAGATACAAACATATTTATTGCAAAATACCGCTAAATAATATATTTTATTTGCAAAGCTGAGCAATTGCATCATACCTCTTGATTATTCACCCGAAATATAAACTTTGTGCTCTTTTATTCCATACCTCCACTATCATGTTAGACATTCTTTAATAGAAGCTGTCTTTTCTTTTATTATATCTTGATTTTGTAATTAATCAGGGATAATTCAAACCCTTCGGGGTTTATCTCCCGCCAATCTATATGTTCTCTAATCTGTATATATTACTGTACTTGTATTCCCTTTCTGTATATGGCTGTTTAATTTGATTTCTTTTGATTGGTGAATAAACAAACAAACAAACAAACAAACAAACAAACCATTTATATATCATTTCGAGAGAGTCCTAACAATTTCAAAACTACTCTTTCTATCAACAATTTTCTGTCGGGTAAGTTCTCTCGTTCTGGTTCTCCTGCCTTCTGTTTGGAGTCCTGGTAATCTGTTTCGACATACTCCACAATAGGATTGCTGCCGCCCCAAACCCACTCCCCTCGTGTAAGCAATGAACTAAAGTAAGTGTATTGAGTCTTAGAGTGACATAGGCAGTCGGCCTCTCTGTATAATTTAGGATTTACTGACCACCACAGAATCCTACCATATACAGGTAATAAATTGGAGCGATATGCAAGAGATGGCAAAAATTGACGACGTCTGGCGACTAAAAAGCAACCATATGACTGTACAGGAAAGCTTCCATCGGCACCTCACATTCAGACCCGAGAATACGGTGGATTCCCGGACGTAGCCTTAGTATCTCAGCCGCGCTTTTATTGCAGATGTTCATGTGGAGACTATGAAGTATCCACACGGCCTAAGTGAGCGGACATTCTTCAATATGTGCTGTGTCACATGTCCGGTGGATCACATTTAAAGTTGAGACGTATGCTAAATTCGCCCAACATTACTGCGCTAGGTAAGATGATCGGACGGGATCGTTTAATACATATGAATAACAAATGGTCTATCATCTTCATTGCATTAGATGACTCACGACGTGTAACCATTGTATTTCCACTGGTAATGAAGTGTATGTAACATGGCGAATATATACTAATTATTATCGATATTTTTTATGCGCTTCGTTGAAATTTCATTGTCAGTAATCATCAGGTCATTTTCTGAAACCTTGTGAATCTAAACTAAAATCTGTTCAATATTCATCATGAAGACACCATTGACAGTGTTGAATGATGTTTCCAATGTGAACGTATGGCAGTGACGCTTTGATTCTGTGTTTCCAAATATACACCCAGGAGATCGTGATTACACACGACTAATGTCGCCTAGATAGAACATGAGATGGTAACATACTCTTCATGGTAACCCACTTAGTGACTTAGTGATGAGTAGATATTGGACATTTTGTGGTAGAGATGTTATGATTTAATAAGCAAATAAATTCTTTACATTTGGAATAATATCCAATTATTGAGTCGTTATTGAGTCGTTATGGTGCCTGCATGTGAATACAACAGCTACATGGATTCATGAAGATAATCCTTGGTTCGCGATACCATTGCGGTAATCTTTATACAAAAGATTTGCCCCGGCGCCGCGGCCGGTGTATTTTCGCTTGACTCACGGCATAATTGTCCCCCGCTACTTAGTAGGGGGGAGGGGGGGGGGACTTAGAAACACCGGTGTCCGTAATTCCGTGATTCCGTAATTCCGTAAGATTTTCTTGTCCGGACAATAACTCGTGAACGATTTAACCGATCAACTTCAAACTTGGGGTGTGCCTTGACATTGGCGAGAGGACGGTTGGGATTGTTTTCCAGCAATGTGCGTAATCTAATATGGCCGCCGTCAGCCATATTGGATTATAAGCAGTTGGATCTTGTCCGGACAATAACTGGAGTATGATTTAACTGATCTACTTCAAAGTTGGGGAGTGCCTTGACATCGGTGAGAGGACGGTTGGGATTGTTTTTCAGCAATGTACATGATCCAATATGGCCGCCGTCAGCCATATTGGATTATAAGCAGTTGGATCTTAGATTTTCTTCTCCGGACAATAACTCGTGAACGATTTAACTGATCAACTTCAAACTTGGGGTGTGCCTTGACATTGGCGAGAGGACGGTTGGGATTGTTTTCCAGCAATATGCGTAATCTAATATGGCCGCCGTCAGCCATATTGGATTATAAGCAGTTGGATCTTGTCCGGACAATAACTGGAGTATGATTCAACTGATCTACTTCAAAGTTGGGGAGTGCCTTGACATCGATGAGAGGACGGTTGGGATTGTTTTTCAGCAATGTACATAATCCAATATGGCCGCCGTCAGCCATATTGGATTATAAGCAGTTGGATCTTAGATTTTCTTGTCCTGACAATAACTGGTGAACGATTTAACCGATCAACTTCAAACTTGGGGTGTGCCTTGACATTGGCGAGAGGACGGTTGGGATTGTTTTTCAGCAATGTGCGTAATCTAATATGGCCGCCGTCAGCCATATTGGATTATAAGCAGTTGGATCTTAGATTTTCTTGTCCGGACAATAACTCGTGAACGATTTAATCGATCAACTTCAAATTTGGGGTGTGCCTTGACATTTGTGAGAGGACGGTTGGGATTGTTTTTCAGCAATGTGCGTAATCTAATATGACCGCCGTCAGCCATATTGGATTATAAGCAGTTGGATCTTGTCCGGACAATAACTCGAGAACGATTCAACCGATCTACTTCATACCTGGGAAGTGCCTTGACATTGTTGAGAGGAGGATAAGGATTGTTTTTAAAGGACGTGCTTAATCCAATATGGTCACCATCAGCCATACTGGATTTCATTGGATTTTAAGCAGTTTGATCTTGTCCGGACAATAGCTGGAGTACGATTCAACTGATCTACATGTACTTCAAACTTGGGGAGTCCCTTGACCTTGGTGAGATCCCGGTTAGGATTGTGTTTCATGAACGAGCATAACCCAATTTGGTTGCCATCTACCAGCGATATTGGATTATGTTGTATTTTAAGCAGTTGCATCTTGTCTGGACAACAACTCTAGAATAATTCAACTGATCGACTTCAAACTTGGAGAGTGCATGGACATTGGTGAGAGGACAGTTGTCATGTATTATGTTTTATGGATGTGCATAATCCAATATGGGTCCCATCCGCTGTATAAGATTATGTTAAGCTCATCAGCGATATCTCCATTTTCAAATCATACTCTTCATCAATGATATGAGATATCATCGACCAAAAAAAATCGACCATAGAGGTCCATGGCCCCCCGCAGCAGCAGCGCCAGTTATGGTGGATGTAATCCACCATAACTGGTGCTGCTAGCGGGGGACATGGACCTCTATGGTCGATTTTTTTTATTCTTACCTTCGATCCCCTCCCTATGCTTACAACGGAAATGTTTTAATGATAACTGTACTATTTTCGACCCGAAGTTGCCAAAATTATGACCAATGTAAAATAATAGTAATTTCTTGGAAGAGTAGGAAAATTTGATGCATAGTTACCATAATTGCACCAGTTACCAATTGTTAAATTTTTCTCTCATGATGATGTTGTAGATATAGACAGGATAGGAAATGTAATGACCATAAATTTATGACCATGGTCACGTGTCAATTCACTTGCATCTGCGCCGGGGCAACGTATTGTTTGCAAGACAATTTACTGTACCCCTATTTACCTTATGTGAGATACGATGTCCTAGTCACATCGGATCGGTTTGTAATTTTCAGTACTGGGACTGAGCTGGCTTTCAAGCAGATTGAAGTCGTATTTATGTCTATTACTTTGAAGGTCAATTTCCAGGCCGAATTGTGACACTTGCGATCAACCGTTCATGTACGTCAAGTGAACTTCTTTTCAGTTTGATTGTATTAATTATTTAAGAGCTGATTCCCGAATTTGCCCTCATATAGAGACGCTGCTGGATGTCAAAATCCCAAATTCCAGGTCTCATTCTTTTAGAGTATTAAAATTTTCACAACTCCGAGCTGTTGTCGTTATAAAATTATGGGATTTGTAAAAGATCAAAGGGGAGATAGCTAATCTTTGCTTTGACGTTGGTATTTGAAAATATAATTGCAGCCATGCACAAGACTTACGAACCCTCCAGTTTATTGTTTACTTTTGGCTGGGCACCACAGACAAGGAAAACGTCACACAGCGAATCCGAAAACTTCAACTTGTCTTACATACTTATTTTTTTACTCATTTTATTCGGAATATTTCCAAACAGTTACATTATAAATGTCAATTGCGTCCTGTCATTTGTTTGGTCAAACTTCTCAAGATGAATTTTGAGTTTGAAGGCTTGCAGCCTAAAAGGTCAAGGTCAAGTTTAGTTGTCAGTATAATATGACATGTACCTAGCCGTGTGTCCAATATCTATGTTCAACATAAAAACCGTTAATGTCGTTTCGTTGAGGACAGCATAATAATGATAAGAATACTAATAAATTTTAGAATAACAATATGTCATTCCATTCGAAACGAAAAAACATAATAATAACGAAAATATCCGAGTTATTCTCACTTTTGATTATACAAACATTGAGATGTCTGCGAAATTTTCATTAGTACCTCTTTATTATGAAAAGAAGTCCAGCTAGATCCATTTCACACAAACCGAATCATTATACCAGGCGTGGCAATTGGGGGAAAATATTGTGCATACATCGAGATAAGCAGAGATACAATTCTTCAAATACGACAATGTC
>JAVTVY010005790.1:0-38083 GCA_036873755.1 Hanleya hanleyi
TGGTGGCTGACACAGTGTCTGATGAAACGGCCAGGCCGCTTCCCTTTTATAGCACGCTAGCTGGTCATCTATTTTTAGCACACTCAGTTCAACTATCCCCAAGTCGAGGGCCGAGCCGTGACATCTTCGGTAACCTCCGTGTCTCTTCGGTCACCTCCGTACCGTCAACGATCAACATGTAGACATATAGAGTATGTACGGCATGTTATGGTATTCATCAGTGCATGAGTGACGCATTCAGCCGATGGGAGTGGTCGGTCAGCTTGGTAACGAAAAACGTAACATTGGTCACCCTCTCCACTGTCCACTTGGTGTTGGGGCGTTGTTGTTGGGCCCATTCCAAGGGATCCACGGTGTCCAGTTTCTCCAGCATCGTCTCTAGCGACACTCGGTTAATGATGGTAACGGTTGGTCAAATACCGGATGTTAGCTGCTCGCAAAATATCGGGCTTGGTTCACTTAGTACGCGTTATACCAAACGCCAGATTTAATTTTGAGGACGAAGCTTGTCATTGAAGATGGCTTCTACGTAGCTACGTAGACGGGCGAGGTCGGTCAGTCGGAAATTGTAGATATCTTGAATAGGGCGATGACGGTAGAAGCAGTGCCGGATCATGGGCCAATGGCGCCGATAAATGTCACTCACTGGATGGTCTTCGTGTAACAGATCGCTGGGAACATTTATGGGTTCGTCCACGAAGTGTACTTTGCCCTCCACGTCGTACAACATCTGGCCCAAGCTCTTGTCGTCGGAATTTGACTGTTGAATTAGGGCGACATCATCATCGGCCCTCGTGCGATGGGTGGGAGTTCCCCCTGTTTCGATATTGATGCCTACGGGCTCTTCTACCTGCAAACGTGGCTGCGGAACAGGGTGTCGTGTGCGTTGGTGTCGCAGCAACTGACTGATCAGTTTGAAAAGCCGACCACATTCTTCGCATGGACGCTTGGGTACTTCATGGCGTGCACGTGTGTGGCGCTGTAAATGATCCGGGCGCTGAAACGACGGTGTACATATCGTACAGCTATACCGGGCGGTTCCTTCGTGCTTGGTAGCCTCATGGCGGCGCAAGTCGTGCAGACGAGTGAATGATTTAGAGCACGTAGTACAAGTGAACATCTTGGTGGTTGACAGAGTGTCTGATGAAACGGCCAGGCCGCTTCCCTTTTATAGCACGCTAGCTGGTATCATGTTCGGGCACCTCCGTGTTTCTTCGGTGATCTTCCCTCCACCACCACCGGGCGTTGACGCCCATTTGCGCGCCGGGGTCAAAGGTCAGTTCCGGTCGCGTGACACGGGACACGGAGGTCACCGAAGATGTCACGGAGATCACCGAAGAAACACGGAGGTGCCCGAACATGATACCAGCTAGCGTGCTATAAAAGGGAAGCGGCCTGGCCGTTTCATCAGACACTCTGTCAACCACCAAGATGTTCACTTGTACTACGTGCTCGAAATCATTCACTCGTCTGCACGACTTGCACCGCCATGAGGCTACCAAGCACGAAGGAACCGCCCGGTATAACTGTACGATATGTACACTGTCGTTTCAGCGCCCGGATCATTTACAGCGCCACACACGTGCACGCCATGAAGTACCCAAGCGTCCATGTGAAGAATGTGGTCGGCTTTTCAAACTGACCAGTCAGTTGCTGCGACACCAACGGACACGACACCCTGTTCCGCAGCCACGTTTGCAGGTAGAAGAGCCCGTAGGCATCAATATCGAAACAGGGGGGACTCCCACCCATCGCACGAGGGCCGATGATGATGTCGCCCTAATTCAACAGTCAAATTCCGACGGCAAGACCTTGGGCCAGATTTTGTACGACGTGGAGGGCAAAGTACACTTCGTGGACGAACCCATAAATGTTCCCAGCGATCTGTTACACGAAGACCATCCAGTGACATTTATCGGCGCCATTGGCCCATGATCCGGCACTGTTTCTACCGTCATCGCCCTATTCAAGATATCTACAATTTCCGACTGACTGACCTCACCCGTCTACGCAACTACGTGAAAGCCATCTTCAATGACCAAGCTACGTCCTTCAAATTAAATCTGGCGTTTGGTTATGTGCTGCAGCATAAGGACACAGACCAAGCCCGATATTTTTACCCGAGCAGTAACATCCGGGTATTTGACCAACCGTTTACCATCATTAACCGGGCGTCGCTAGAGACGATGCTGGAGAAACTGGACACCGTGGATCCCTTGGAATGGGCCCAACAACAACGCCCCAACACCAAGTGGACAGTGGAGAGTGTGACCAATGTTACGTTTTTCGTTACCAAGCTGACCGACCACCCCCATCGGCTGAATGCGTCACTCATGCACTGATGAATACCATAACATGCCGTACATACTCTATATGTCTACATGTTGATCGTTGACGTTACGGAGGTGACCGAAGAGACACGGAGGTTACCGAAGATGTCACGGCTCGGCCCTGGACGTGGGGATAGTTGAACTGAGTGTGCTAAAAATAGATGACCAGCTAGCGTGCTATAAAAGGTAAGCGGCCTGGCCGTTTCATCAGACACTGTGTCAGCCACCAAGATGTTCACTTGCACAACTTGCCAGAAGCAGTTTATTCGTCTGCACCACTTGCGCCGCCATGAGGCCGCCACCCACAACGATGCACGGTATACTTGTATAATCTGCTCACGGTCATTCAATCGGGAGGATAATTTACTGCGCCATGAGAGGGCACTCCACGCGGGTGCGACGGTACAATGTAACGATTGTGGTCGACTCTTCAAACGACCCAGTCGGTTAAGACAGCACCAACGTTTGATTCATAGTCCATCACCACGGTATGAGCGACAACTTTCCACTAAAGAGGTACCCATGAGGGTCAGACCTAGTGAAGATGAACCCGGGGAGACGAACGCCACTGGTGATGCGACGATGAAGAGCCCGCCTATACCCACAGTTCAGAAGAGCCTGGATATCCAGTCGGACCCCAGCGTTACGGTTTCGAGTCATGCGCCTGACGACATCGAACATTTTCTGGACGAGCCCATAAATGTTCCTAGCGATCTCTTACAGGGCGCCCATCCAGTGAGTGACATCTATCGGCGCCATTGGCCCATGATACGGCACTGTTTCCACCGTCATCGCCCTATTCAAGATATCTACAATTTCCGACTGACCGACCTCGCCCGTCTACGTAGCTACGTGGAAGCCATCTTCAAAGATCAAACTACGGCCTTCAGATTGAATCTGGCGTTTCGTTATGTGCTGCAGTATAAGGAGACAGACCAAGTCCGATACTTTTACCCGAGCAGTAACATCCAGGTATTTGACCAACCGTTTACCATCATTAACCGAGTGTCGCTAGAGACGATGCTGGAGAAACTGGACACCGTGGATCCCTTGGAATGGGCCCAACAACAACGCCCCAACACCAAGTGGACAGTGGAGAGTGTGATCAATGTTACGTTTTTCGTGACCAAGCTGACCGACCAACCCATCGGGTGAATGTATTCACCCATGCACTGATAGATACTCAGAATGCACAAACAACTATCTGAGGATATGTTGCCTCAACGGTATCCTGGGCTGCCCGACGATGATTAGAATAAACGGTTCAAAGCGAACATGGCCGAAGATGGAACTTTCTGAAATGGAGACTTCTGATTGGACAAGAATACATCTAACGGACAGGAACGAATATGACAGATGCAAATGGTGGCCTCTGATTGGACAAGAGTCTTCTTGAATTGTAAATATACCCAACGCGGCTCCCCCAGCGTGGGTATGATGTAACATTGGGGAGAATAAACTATATGAAAAAACTTCTTGTTGTTGTTGTTCTCTCATGCCTCATCCTTGTTGTTGTTGTTGTACTGTCTCCGGTCTGTTAAGGCGTAACGACGGACGTACACTGCATTTCGAAGAATGAGTGACAATTCCATGGAATATCTAGAAAATCAGAGCTTCTGAGCTATTTCACCAGGGCGTTGAAGCATTGAGCTTGGTGTTGGCGAGCGTTGCTCCAAGATGACACCGCACACGACGCATTCGGACCAAGGATGGTGCATCTCTACACCAAATACTTTCCTTCACTGCCCCAAAATACCCGCTTTCGATACTACTCGTACTGATGACGTCACCGATGACGTCACAGATGCTGCGGACATGCCTCAAATCGGGGTGTACACCCCGAGAGCTACAACATGACACCTCCTACGACGCATTCGGACCAAAGATGGTCCCGCTCTACCCCAAATATTATCCTTCAGTGCCCCAAAATGCACACTTTCGCTACTACTCGTACTGATGACGTCACCAATGACGTCACAGATGCTGTGAACAGCCCCCAAATCGGGGTCTACACCCCGAGAGCTACAAAATGACACCTCCCAGGACGCATTCGGACCAAGGATGGTCCATCTCTACACCAAATACCTTCCTTTGACTGCCCCAAAATGGCCACTTTACTTACTACTCGTACTGATGACGTCACCGATGACGTCACAGGTGACGTGAACAACCCTCAAATCGGGGTTTACACCCCGAGAGCTACAAGATGACACCTTCCAGGACGCATTCGAACCGTGAATAGCCCATCTCGACCCCAAATACCTTCATGTACTGCCCCAAAATGGCCACTTTACTTACTACAACCAACTGCGCATGCGCAGATTAACGCGACTTGCACTTAAAAACACACCATTCTGACCCATAACACACACCCACATACCCCCCCAAAATGCCTGCTTTCTCTACTACGGCCAGACTGCGCATGCGCAGATTGACGCAACTTGCATTTAAAAACACGCCATCCTGACTCTACCCCACACAAGCTTCACTTTGACATCTTCCACGACCCATTCGGACCCATAGCGGTGCATCTACCCCAAACACACACCCACATACCCCAAAAATGCCTGCTTTCTCTATTACGGCCAGGCTGCGCATGCGCAGACTATTGAACACGGACGAACCATTAGTGTAGTCAAGTGCTCCTGCACGAGAGCTTCAAAATAAGACCTCATACGACACCATTGGACCATTAGTGGCCCACCTAGACCCCAACACGTCCACCCCGTATGGACCTATACACCCATAGCCATGCAGTATAGGCCTATGGGTCTATCCAGGCCTCGGTGACTTTTTCCAAAAATTTCACCGATTCGCTCCGGGACACTTCCTATCGTGTTCTAAATGAAGAGACGTGAAAAACAAATCCAAACAACCATACCGCAAATGTATAGAAGTAGGTTCCGTGTTCCGGGGGTTTTTTTCAGGAAAATTTTTACATGCACCCACCCATGACTGGATGGCCCTTCATCTAGGCTTCACATTGATACCTCATATGACCCCATCGGCCCATTAGGGGCTCCCCTAGATCCCAAAACGTCTAATTCCATACCCGTTTCCCACAATTCCCTGTCTGCGCATGCGCAGAATGGTGACAACGCCCGAGCCGCTAGTCCAGTCAGATGCCCCTTCACGAATGCGTCATATGGATACCTCATATGACCCCATTGGACCATTAGGGGCTCCCCTAGCTCCAAAACGTCTATTTCCATACCCTTTGGCCACCGCGCATGCGCAGAATGCCGATATTTCAACCCCACACCAAGCCCATCAGATGGCCCTTCACGAATGCTTCACTTTGATACCTCACTCGACCCCATGGTCCATTAGTGGCTCCCCTAGCTCCAAAACGTCTATTTCCATACCCTTTGGCCACCGCGCATGAGATGCCGATATTTCAACCCCACACCCAGTCCATCAGATGGCCCTTCACGAATGCTTCACTTTGATACCTCACTCGACCCCATCGGTCCATTAGTGGCTCCCCTAGCTCCAAAACGTCTATTTCCATACCCTTTGGCCACCGCGCATGCGCAGAATGCCGATATTTCAACCCAACACCCAGCCCATCAGATGCCCCTTCACGAATGCTTCACTTTGATACCTCATATGACCCCATTGGACTATTAGGGGCTCCCCTAGCTCCAAAACGGCTATTTTCATACCCTTTGGCCACCGCGCATGCGTAGAATCCCGATACCCTCACTCGACCCCATCGGTCCATTAGTGGCTCCCCTAGCTCCAAAACGTCTATTTCCATACCCTTTGGCCACCGCGCATGCGCAGAATGCCGATATTTCAACCCAACACCCAGCCCATCAGATGCCCCTTCACGAATGCTTCACTTTGATACCTCATATGACCCCATTGGACTATTAGGGGCTCCCCTAGCTCCAAAACGGCTATTTTCATACCCTTTGGCCACCGCGCATGCGTAGAATGCCGATATTTCAACCCCACACCCAGCCCATCAGATGCCCCTTCATGAATGCTTCACATGGATACCTCATATGACCCCATCGGTCCATTAGTGGCTCCCCTAGCTCCAAAACGTCTATTTTCATACCCTTTGGCCACCGCGCATGCGCAGAATGCCGCTATTTCAACCCCACACCCAGCCTATCAGATGCCCCCTCACATAAGCTTCACTTTGATACCTCACTCGACCCCATCGGTCCACTAGCGGTCCCTACAGATTGCCGAACACTTCCACGAAAACCCACGGTTTTGGGACTACTTTCGGTCCGCGGAGGCACACCGCATCACCGCCAGACCGCATCACCGCGGAGAAATACATGCCCCCAAGGTCACGCCCCATTCACCCAGACCGGAAGTGACGTCATACCTGCGCACAACACTCCTGCGCACATCGCCCCAATACCGCCCCATTTCCCCTCATTCGCGCATGCGCAGTGAGGGGCTAGATACTCCATTTACCCTTACATTACTACTGAGGCTATTGTTTTCATTTCACTTTTTTAAATTTTGAATATTTTCTACACGCTAATAGCAACAGTTATGTAAATTACACAAGTGAATTCCTCGGGACATACTCATAAAATATATACATTATTATTGTTATATTTAATATTTATTGCTACAGAAGACAAATAATCAAGGGATGTATAAAACTGCCTCAGGGGGGATACGTACCCTTAAAAGAAACTTGCACTAAAGGAGTAATCGCTGTAATATACGAAAAATTCCCTTAGATGTTACGTTAGTAAGGTCAAAAATACACAAAAAGTTCTGTTTCATATACAGACAAGACAAGTTTTATATTTGTAACACTGAGCGTTATAAGTGACGTAATACAGCGTCCACTGACTGACGTTAGAAATTGGGCTTTTTTGTTTTTTGTCTGTTTTTATACATACTTGCATGAATGTTTTAATATATCTAAAATATGACACATTGAACCAAATAATATTTCGATTTAATATCATGGCAAATACGATGACTTTGTAAACATTAGATTCGCTTAGATTCAAGGTGTCATATTTTAGATATGTTATTATGCTAACGCTAGGAAACAACCCTTCGCCATTTATGACTTTAAACCGTAACCGTGTTGAATTAAAGATAGACGATAAATAACCCTGTTAGCGGGTTCATTATTGAACCTTTTCAGATGAATTTTATCTAATTAGATTATCACATTAGATTGGCAAACCATTGTGCAACTGTATAATATATATACTAATGCCAATTTGAAGGTAGGTCAATTATTTTAAGGATGGCACTCTCTTGGTAACGCAAAAATATGTATGCTGGATGGACCAGCACTCGAACGAGCGACTCGAACTCTGAGGACGCGGGTTCGAGTCTCGTATAGGACTGGATTATCCAGCATGAATATTTGTGTTTTTCCGAGAAAAGTGTCATCCTAAAAATTATTGGATATAAATGAAAAATAAATATATACTACTCTGTACCGTAATATTCATCATGGCATTGCATGGAAATAATGACCTGACACCCTGGTCATAGAGGTGGACTGATATGACCAAGGCAAAAGTCTGCATTCAGGCTACCATCTATTTGAATTTAATCAAAGCTGCCTGGATTTCTTTCGCTCTAGTTGAGAAGATATTGGAAGGCTTTTTCACATACAACTATTAGTACGGTACAAATTGCTAACCGATAGCTATAAAGCTGCCTTGCATTATTCCTCTGTAAATCATGTTATATTTAACATCGTCTAATGCTGTAGGGAGCCAGACATAGTTTTTTTTCTGACATATATAACAGATTGGTCTTATCAGATATCAAACAGCAAATATGAACTGATCGGTACAGATAGCGGTTACTTTGGCTATTTCCTTTGTGGTTTGATACGCATCTATTATCAGTAAATTTCATACAAATTTGATTATGACAATTTTATTACATGCTGATTTATCCTTTGTGGAATTCAGTTCATTTGAAGAGCGCCATTGTGTCTCCGGCCATTGTGTCTCCGGTCGTACCTCCAGGCATTGTTTGTCCAAGCTCAAAACTGGAGCTGATCTGTAGAACTACGCAATTCTCGCAAAATAATCACATTCTAGAAAGAAATAAAACACTATCGGTACCTTTTGTACATCCGGATATGCCTGTGCCGTATAATGGAATAGACTTCAAACGATAAATTCGCTCTCTCGCACGAAACAAAATTCCAAAAGACACATCCTCACAGAGTTTGCTCAAGTACAACACTTCATACTATATTCTTTCGTCATACAACGAGCGATTAAGAGCGATTGATAAAAATTGACTCATGGTCGACACTCATCTGGGGATATGTTTTACATTGTAGCTTATTATAATAAGGGCCGCTTCCCATACGGATTTCGCAGCCTAAAATAATTCTATCGATCGATCGAACAAAATTCAAAAATACACCCACCTCGCAATATTTGATATAGTACAAGTCGTCGTACTGTATTATTTCGCCTTGTAACTTAGATTTTTCGAAATGTCATCATTCTACCATATATCCAGAGCGATTTATAGAAGTCTTCTCATAAGACTGGGGCGTCTGGGGACGCTGGCTTGCTTGTTATGTTGTAAAATGTGACCGTGGGAAAGTCGCATGATTCCGTCACGTGGGGAAATTCAGTCAATGAATTTGCAATTGCAGTTTTAAAACATAAACAATCGGATCAGCGTCCTCAGATAAGCATCTTATGAGAAGTTATCTATAAATCGCTCTCTAGATATATGGTAGAATGTTCTGGATATATGCTAGAATGTTCTGGATATATGGTAGAATGTCCTGGATATATGGTAGAATGTCCTCTGGATATATGGTAGAATGTTCTGGATATATGGTAGAATGTTCTGGATATATGGTATAATACTCTGGATATATGGTAGAATGTTCTGGATATATGGTAGAATGTCCTGGATATATGGTAGAATGTTGTTGGATATATGGTAGAATGTCCTAGATATATGGTAGAATGTCCTGGATATATGGTAGAATACTCTGGATATATGGTAGAATGTTCTGGATATATGGTAGAATGTTCTGGATATATGGTAGAATACTCTGGATATATGGTAGAATGTTCTGGATATATGGTAGAATGTCCTGGATATATGGTAGAATGTCCTGGATATATGGTAGAATACTCTGGATATATGGTAGAATGTCATGGATATATGGTAGAATGTCCTGGATATATAGTAGAATGTTGTTGGATTTATGGTAGAATGTCCTGGATATATGGTAGAATGTCCTGGATATATGGTAGAATACTCTGGATATATGGTAGAATGTCCTGGATATATGGTAGAATGTTGTTGGATATATGGTAGAATGTTCTGGATATATGGTAGAATGTCCTGGATATATGGTAGAATACTCTGGATATATGGTAGAATGTTCTGGATATATGGTAGTATGTTCTGGATATATGGTAGAATGTTCTGGATATATGGTAGAATGTCCTGGATATATGGTAGTATGTTCTGGATATATGGTAGAATACTCTGGATATATGGTAGAATGTTCTGGATATATGGTAGAATGTTCTGGATATGGTAGAATGTTCTGGGTATATGGTAGAATGTTCTGGATATATGGTAGAATGTTCTGGATATATGGTAGAATGTTCTGGATATATGGTAGAATGCTCTGGATAATATTTAAGTTACATGGTGATAGAATATAGTATCGGAATTTGTACTATACCAAACTTTGCCGGGAACGGGGGGGGGTGTCCTTTAAAATTTTGTTTCGAGCGGAAGATTGACTTTGTGTTTCAATCCTATTCCATTATACTATAGGATATACGCATATATATCCGATGTAAGAAGTTTTTTCTAGACTGTGATATGTAGACCATTAGTTTGCAATATCAGTCAGGTGGCGCGTTTCATTACGTCACCGCAAAGATGTACTGACTCTTTCTATTAAATGATACATACACCATAATCTACGTGATCTAATGTCCGATCAGCATCGTCATTGTATCTGTAATTCATTCAAACGTTTGAGCTCCTCAGGGTTAAATGTACCAGCGATAATAAAACATGCCGTTATATGCTGTGAAACAACACAGACTCTATAACCAAGCATTATTTGAGACCCCATGGGACGACAGAATCTCACGCGTCATAAATTCATACTTCCGTATTTTACTAGCGGTGATCGTTTCCCCCAACAAAAAGACAGGCTGATAAAGCGATATGGTAATCTGATAGCGTTTTTGGTAATGTGATAGCCACAAATCACGTAAAATATAAACTATTTATTTCAATTGTCTCCCCTTTTTACTAACTATAGCGATCATTATTTCGTTAAGAACCTACCTCCCACCTATACCATTTGATGTGATTATTCAGACGTGTTTTCCCCCTATTATGGCTATTGTATTGAGAACAGGAAAAGACATTCCCCATGTTATGAATTAATAGTCTCTCTCACTTAGCAGGCATTTGTCAGAAGTAGCGACACCGTGGTAAGTGCCAGAGTGCAGTTGATTTGTTTTGCCCGTAATGGGAATTTGGGTCATTAAGGACGACGCTAAACGCGAGAGGATCAAGACTCAATCGTGATGAATTGCTTCACACTGGCTTTGAAGTTGAAAGAAATATTACTACTGGTACCATATGTGCGAATTATTATATCCCTGGATTGAACGAATATGACGGCAGTGTCATTCAGAGCTTGGGTTTGGAAAAAAATACGGAATACCACTACTTGATCTCGAAGAGAGAATATCGAGACTAAAACAGACACATCATCCGATTAACGCATGGTGAGATCATACGTCTGTAGGCCCACATAGTCATGCGGTGACAGTCGTTATCTGGGTATATTTGGGTGTGTCCGAAATGGTCACAGCCGATTGGCTTGTGGGACCCGCGATCGGGGCAATCAAATTCATTGAGACGAAGGCACGCCCCCGGGAAGCGATGGATTGAAATGATCCATTGATGGACCTCAAGGTGTCCTCGTCACAAAATAGTGAAAACTATTTTCTATGTGAATTATCCCCGATTTTATTTCATCGAAATACATATCGATCTTCTTAAGAAAAAAAATATTCATCATTATTATATTTATTAGAGTGTTTCCCTATATAATTTGTAATGATGTAATGAGATAAAACTGCATATTCTCCGGTCACGTGGGTGTATATTGCCCGCTGAAACTGCATATTCCACCCCCCATGGAATATACACCAAAGGGAGATAATTACAACAGAGGTCGCCCCGTTCTCTCGCTTGCTCTGCAAACGATACGATACGATACGGTACGATCACGGAGTAGCTCGTCGAGCTGAGTTTAACTGCAGAATACAGCAGAAATAAATATTCCCCCCCCCATCTAATTGTAAGTTGAACCGTACCCAAGCACATTATTGGAGTAACTAACAAGCGCCTTCGAACAACTATACGTGCGTTGCCAGATTTACACGATAGTAGTGAAGCAGCTCCGAATCAATGAAATCTCGTGCATGATAAATTATGTTACGACTTCCAGGCGGTTGCCCACTGAAAACAACGAACTCAGAAGGATAGCGCTCTGGCATAATAAAACATAAAACAATATTTTGCTCGAGGGATAATAGATTAGCACAGAATTAAGTTGATAAATATAATAATGAAATTATTGCCTTGCTGTGAGGGGAATATACAGTTTTGTTGCCCCTCGGCTGTGCATATTGCCCTCGCCTGCGGCTCGGGCAATATGCACATCCTCGGGGCAACAAAACTGCATATTCCCCTCACACCAAGGCAATATTTTCATAGTATTGTGAGAAATAAAGTATGTAATTTCCACAACTTCGATCTGATCTCGCGCAGAATCCCATCATCGTGCCCCTCGTGCACCATAGCGTGTCTGCTTTCCATGTCAGATATTTAAAACAGACAATCTCATTGGATCGTCTAAATGGGGGAGTTATGTGACTTAATGCTTTGCGAAGCTGGCATCGGGCTAAATACACCGTGAATTAAGTCGATCTGCTAAAGGTAATTATTTAATGAAATTGTGAAATGTCCTTAGCTCGGTAAATTACCTGAATATCTTTTTAATGTACAGGTACGATTTGGATGAACGTTCTATGCGGCGTCAACGTAGTTTCTGTGCACGCGAAAGGTCACAGAGAATCTTCAGAGGTCACAGGGAATCTCCAAAGGTCACAGGGAATCTCCAGAGTTCAGAGAAAAAGAAACGATAAAGTATATGTACTTAGGGGATGTTCAATGAAGTTTGTTCGTCATTGTGGATCCTGGAATGAGATTCAAGTCTTCAATCTTTACAGTTGAAGATGAAGCCACAGAGTAATTGACGACCTAATATCATAAGTGTAGCATCGTTGAGAATAGCCCAGGAATGGCTGTAGTCTCGAATGGCTCTGTAATCGACTACAGCCAAGGTTCCTCCTATAGACAATACATCCCACACATTGAACTTTGAATGACGTTGTCCAATATCCTAACTGCACACGAAATAAAACGGCAGCGAATAGTAATAAACTATACCTCATTTCCTCTACATTGGTCCTTCCCGCCGCCTGCCAACTCTCAACACTTAATAATTCCTCGTTCTTGAGATATCATCTTTTAATCACGCCTTCACGGAGTTTTCTGACATATTTTGAATGTCTCCGTTAGCCACGCCCACGTACACGCGCATTCGTTAAACCGTCATCGACTTGACCTGAATAAATACGCATGCGCCACGGCTTGTTTTCAAAGAGACCGCCATCTCCGGTGAAGTCCGTGCAAGGGAAATTTACGTCACTGACAGTTGAATGGCAGTCAGCTGAATATTCAAATCCCTGAGAATCTTGAACAATTGATGATAACTTAAGAATGAGGGAATACCGAGAGTTCTAACTTGGAGGGAAGTGACAAAAGACTACAAGGATAATAACGAGATACATTTTATTATCACCAGCTACTGTGTTCTTGTACGTGCAGCCGTTAAATCTTCCGAAACACAGGCGTTTCGGAGGCCAAAATTTCGTGGACGAAATGTGATGGGAAGGAACTACAGCTGTGTAGGGAAGAACCGCCACGCCCACCTACACAGCAAAGGTTCTATAGCTACGTTGAGAACTACTTTCAGACGCCAGTACTTTGGGGTAGTTTGGTTAAAGATGTAGTTAATCTGGTTGAGTAATTGTAGTCACCGCTTCAAACGTTTCCTCACGAGAGACGTGCAGTTTGATCAAAATCACGTCTAACAGAGCAAAGATCCGAAAACTTCTTTGAAATAGACGTTGTGAAAGCCAGTCTGACCGAAGACGTAATCTAGCCGCAGGTGCGGTCTGGTTGAAGACTTGACATAGACATGTAGATCACCATCCTTGAGAATATATCCAATTGGCATTATTTCTTATCCCGCATTGAGGTCGTATAATTGAGCCCGAAGCGAGATATAATTAGTAAATAGACTTGTTTTGTAGAAAGGTACCGGTACATAACACTTAGTATAATTCGGTATCACGTAGGCCAGGTATACTTTAAATTACATATATAAAGTGATTCGTGCGAGGAGTTCGGAGGTAATAAACTCGGCGATGCCATTAATTTAAATTAACAATAGTTTATGTTTTATATTTATGACAATAGATTTGAACATGCGTGATATGTCAGAATGATTATAAGCAGCTTGCTGGACAGAAACAGCTAATAATTACGATAATATTAGAGGGGGAAAATAGTTAATTCATTTACTATCTGTTTTATGTTTTAGGTTTTTTTTCTTAAATTAGAACAAAACTCTCCAGCGAACGCGGTTAAATGTGAAATGTATGGAGAGAACTCTATCCTTAGTTCCTGCGTTTATATGAAAGTTTTATGGAGGCTGATTTATTAATTATATTTTCAGTCTTCAATGACATTATTATTTCTATTTAAGAACCGAGTTGTATATAGATTTCACTTTAATGTTCGCCTTTCTTACCCTGAGGCGAACGAAACATGATTCTTTTCTCAGTGATATTTCGTATTGGCGTTATCCTAGCCTTGAGCTGATTTGCTGAAACTAGCTTCATTAAAAGTACTCAATCGACCGTTCTCGCATTAATGCTATTAAAACGATCATGTAAATATCTTCCCATCATATTTCATCAGAGAGAGAGAGAGAGAGAGAGAGAGAGAGAGTGCATTAATGTCATCAAGACAGTATTGGGTTTACCGTCGGTAACCTAAAAGAAAATTGTTCAACAAGGGTAAATGACGACCATTGGGGCCGACATATTTTTTGGTAAAAAAAGCGTGAGATTTGTCAGGATAGATTTGAATTTTGGGGAGGTGAATTTAAGCATAAAAAAAAAATCAAAAGGATACTTAACTTCCACAAGGGACCGGGAACACACAATATACGTATTGTAAAATGAGTGTGTGTATCTGTCTTCCTTGAACTATATGGTTAGGATATTATTAGAGGAGAAGGGAGGGGAATATGTTATGCCCACTGCGGACTGGGATTCCATTTTTTTTAACTAAATGGCCAAAAGACCATGAAACTGCATCAGGGGAGCTATAGTTTTGGGAAAGTGACTAAACATACAAAAAGGGTAATAACGATCACAAGGTTGCATGAAAATATATAGACGTACAAATTGTAACATATGTGAGTCTGTAGATGGCGTCATCAATATACCTAAATGAAATAGAAATTAAAAAGGATAGCCAACGCCCATTGGCGGCCGGTAGCTTTTTGGTCCGAAGGTTGAAGAATTTATCTATTTATCTGTGAGGTGACTTAAAACCGAGAAGGCCACTGTAGCTAGGAACATGTGAACTTTCACATGTCGTTAACTTTATCATCTTATCGAGCCAAGGGAATTTCGCGTGCCATATGAGTGGTTTATCGATTGTTTTCCATATGTATCTGGACACCCCTACAGTCATATTATGAGGAATGACGTATAACTACTGAGAGAATACGTCATCCTAATATAATTTTGTTTGTTTAAGGAACACATTTAAACGAAATTTCCTTCTTCGGCGAGAAATGAATATAGTGCTCACCGGGTGGCAGCTTTGGTGCTTGGTGCGTATTTATTGCTTACTTTCTGCGTATTTCGGAGGTCTATTCATTCTCGTCTGCAGTACCGGCCAACTTAACGTGATTTTTGTACACGCAAAGCTTACAGCTGAAAATTAAAATATTTGTATACTTATAAATATTGCTATGCCAATGAAAATTGAGAAGAGATTTTTGTATAACTTTTTATTCAGTTAGCAGAAAGTTGTCGAGTCACGCAATGGTGAATGTGGTATGCCTGAACCAGGCCAGCAATATCGTATTTATTCGCCTATATAAGTGATTGCTGATACTATAATTATGTACATTGCTGTCATTGAGTTTTGTAAGAAATATCTGTGCTGGAATGTTGTACATATATATGCGATATTTTAGGCTATAGGGCCATTATAATTCAGCTGATGGGCCTTAATAATTGAGGTTGAGGCGCCATTATAATACGGTTAGGCCGAAGACCCTTGTTAGTACAGGCTGATGAGCCATTATAATACGGGTTGATGAACCATTATAATTCGGGCTGATGAGCCATTATAATACGGTTAGGCCGAAGACCCTTGTTAGTACAGGCTGATGAGCCATTATAATACGGGCTGACGAGCCATTATAATACGGGCTGATGAGCCATTATAATACGGGCTGATGAGCCATTGTAATACAGGCTGTAGATCCGTTATAATTTCAAAGTTTGAAGGCTGGAGTGCCGTTATATTTGGCTCTGATGTGCTGATAGGCCTGACAGTATAGGCCAAGGTGTTGAATGCGATCGAGATTCGATTTGATAGGTTGTGTATTGCAATGGTCTTGAAATGTGTTGATACGATTAAACGGCTTGTACTGCACGACACCACCGGCTTGTACTGCACGACACCACCAAATGATGTTTTGTTGGTTTCTTCTAGCCTATGTAACGAATAGTGGAGTATTCAGAGAACAGACAGTCGTTGGGAACGTTCTGATTGGCTGGTTTCTGGTTTGTATATGAAATTTATACCTCAGATTTGAATAATTTCGATCGTCTGATCTATCAAAGCTAATTCGAAGTGTAAATGGAGAAATCATCTTGTGCATGAAGATGGACGAACCATGGATATAGATGACCCTTCTGTGTCAGTTTGAGTCCACTTACATCGGTATTGTCGGTGAAGATGATATTCTCTGTCGCCTATAGGCATATCACGATCCTTTACGAGTGCGCGGCAGATATTATTATCAGAATTGACATAAAAAACTTATATCATGTCATATGAACGGAAATTAAATCTCTGGCGATGTCAAACGAGTGACAAACTCTAACGGATTATCGCCATGTCATCTATTTAAACATGTCTGGGCTGTCTGCACTCCATATAGCATAGGATGTGGATATGTCCTCAGTTACCGTACTTAACCCAAATACCCCCGACATGGGACATGGTGTTAGGTCTATCTATCGCAGTCTGAGAGCGATTGGAAGGGGGGGGGGGAGTGGGGGGGGGGGTATGGGGGTGGATGAGTGAGTAAGTATTTAACGTCGTTTTCAATATTTTTTTTCTGTCATAACACGACGGTGCCTACATGTGCCAGAACACGAGTGTCCACATTTCCTATTACCCTGATCATGATCAGCCCAGCCAGTACAGCACCCGGTCGCCCATGCAAGTATTGGCCGAGCTCAACGTTGCATAACTTCGGTGATCTGACGAGAACCGATGTGCCCAACGTGATACGCCGTACCATGGTGGGGGAGGGGGAGGTTATGGGAAGATCATCAACCCCATCCTCCACAAACCTAATAACTGAGACTAAAGCTGGAACTTTTCACACTATATGTCTAATTCAAGCACTGAGTGTGTAAAATCCATGATTAAAGTTTCAGCTTCATGCACTTGGAAATATGATCATATAATACCGTTGCTATTCTGCTGACGCCACAACTATGCCAGCTGATCTGAAGTTTTTTTTTTTTTTTTTTTTACTTCTCTCTCGAAAGCTGTTGAATAAGATGTCGAATCATTATATTGGATGAAATGATATAGTTTCACGTGCTTTGGGGCAAGGAAAATGTCAATTGGACGAGAAACACTGAAAACGCAACTTCACGAGAACGCCGCATGGCCGCCATTTTGATCAACGTTTAAACTACACCGTTCAGGTATTGCAGATTTTGAATTGAACGTGGACTGTTAATAAAGACGGAAAAAGTTCCTTGGAGTGATTATGTGAGAGGGATCCTCGCAGGGACTGCAGATTAAAGGGGTGTGGGTGGGCTTCAGCCCCGCACTTTTTTGAGACAGCAAACTTATAAGTCCTATATCTAAGATGGCACCAATTCAGCATTTATAGAGTCTCCCCCCCCCCCCCTCCTTCCCCCACTTTTCAAACACGCTCCGATGCGCCTGCCTCGCTGCCAAAATAGCGACATGTCTCCCATTTACGTGAGAGCCGTGATCTCACTATCACGAAGACATGCATGACTCTCTGTTGAGAATGTCTGACCCTGTAGTGGGTCATGTGATACAGCTAAATATGGAGATGTTCTGCCAATCTCGACATCTTCTAACTTCTGTACGGTATAATGTTCGTTACTGATTTAATTACAGCGAAAGTCGGTGAGATGGTGAAAATCTGCCTACAATCCTATTGAGATTTAATATTCAAATTCAATTTCAGATATTTTCTCAGCATTCTCAGATATTCTCATAATATCTTACCTATATTCATCTATATATTATATGGAGAGAGAGAGAGAGAGAGAGAGAAAATTAAGGTCTATCGTATATGTCGGTTATATCATCAGTATACATGCGCACAAGAGCATGTTGTTTCGAACTCCCCGTAGTACGTTATTTGATTTATCGAAATATCCAGCTTAACTTGGGACTAATCAAAAAGATTAATGGAAGAGGCCGTCATTCTTGACAGTGATTGAAATTATTCCCTCATAATTGAATATCAACGAATCATTCCAAATACGAATTCGCTTTTTTTGTTTTTGCTCATATCCTATAATTCCCAACGTGCTTATAATCAGCGTCGGCCATATACATCCTTCACTCCGCTACAACGGCAGTAAGAGATAGGGTCGATGCTGATTAAGTGAGCGTGATAATTCCCAGGCATTTTTCCACTCATCTGAAGGTCGGCCTCACAATAACCCAAATTTCGTAGCCTAAAGACACTGGGTGATCATAAATTCAGTGCAAACAATAATCTAGTTGTGATACGTTTTACGAGAAAAAAAAAAGGCGCTTGGAACACAGAAATAAGTTCATCGTTTCTGCCGACACAGGGTCTCAATCCCTGCACTGTTGCAGAGATATGGGCAGACTCCTGTATTTCATTGTACATCTAACACAATTTGGCTTGTCCCTTATCTTTCGAGTTGATTTATCGTGAGATTCAGCTCCCTGAGAGGAGAGATTGATCCATGCCCATAAGTCAGTTGAAAAGGTTAGAGAGAATTACCTCTCTAAAATGAAGGTAAAAATGGTCGTTTTTGCCCAATAAAGTCAAGAATATATCGAAGAAAGCGACATCCCAAAGCGACATCCCCCATAGGCGACCATGAACATGCATATCCGCATCGGATGGTGTTAAAAAATCAAATTGTCGCCTGTCTAATTTGCATAATAATAGACCTGTTTTGTCCTCTATTAAAAATTATGCAATGAGAAATCACCGTACGCCTTGTGACAATATAAAGTCGCCTGAAGCTTTCGGATAATGATGAATAAATCTGAAGCTATTACGCAGAAACGACCTTTTTTGCTCCCATTTTAAAGTGGTACCGGTAGTTCTCTCTGGACTGTTGAATGCGTTCATTTATTATTAAAAATATTTGACATAATTCCGAAAGAAAAAGAAGCAAAATGTGCAGAAACGTTCTTACTTTATATCTTATCTGGGCCATTTTGTCACGATCCTAGGTCCAAAACGGAGAAAGTTAAAACTTATTGCTATGAGAGATTCAGTGTGAAAGATAATAATCTGCAAACTCAGAACACACATACAATTACTCATCACAAACATATACCATATGTTCCCACTTTGATACCGAATATTCCCACACAGATATCTGAACTCGTAGCTCGAGTCTCCTTTACTAACAGAGGCTTTCACTAACCATCAGTCACTCTGATCCGTTTCAAATGACGAAGAGGTCATTTTATAATTCCGCCGCTAAAGGGCAATGAGGCTCTGTACAAATTCATAATCGAGAATTACATTTTCAGGTTTATTCGTCAAATTTCCGGCAGCTTTCATGATAGCCAGCTTCTATGTTGACAGCCATGGCCCGAGGTCCACTATCCCTGCTCTACACGCCGGAAGCATTCGTTTTCCGTGGTTGCAAGTTTTCCAGAAGTAGGCTGGGCAGTCACACGCATGATTAGACCTGTAATTATTAACAAGCTATCCTTAAGTTATGTACAGTTTTCGCGTATCCGTGTGAACGACTGACCACAAATTTCTAGAAATTCTCCGCTTGTCCAGTTTCTTAGATCGTGTGTATGAGTAACCAGTTTCAGGTGCTGGTCGCACTCGGTTATATCCTTTCATACTCCAGTGCAGAATGATATCGCTGTCTTTTGCAACCGGGAACTCTTTTCATATGACCCGTGATACTGAAAATTGCGGCCAGTCTGAAAAAAATAAATCATGGTATTTGGTATGCTTCTTATACTTGTTGTTGTAATCCACAAATTTGATATCCCAAAGGCTCTCACTCTGTTGTAGTCCGCTTAACAGTATCGATACGGCTCTATTATACACAGTTCACCTGGTGCAGAGTAAAGATTATTTTTAATGCGTTTGCGCAGTTCCATTCTTTGACTTCCGGACATATTTTCTATGACGAGTTGAGAGGAACAATTATTTCCGGCTGTGATATATGTTCGTGTCATTTTTGGTTGGCCAGTTGAAATTTTGCCGTATTTTGCAAAATGCACGGATCAGTTTACGTCGAACATTGTAAAAAAATCAAGAAAAACCTGGTCGTCTATTATTTCGGAGAAGAA
The DNA here is from genome assembly GCA_036873755.1 of Hanleya hanleyi. NCBI lineage: Eukaryota > Metazoa > Mollusca > Polyplacophora > Lepidopleurida > Hanleyidae > Hanleya > Hanleya hanleyi. Next base: position 20,322 of record JAVTVY010005790.1, read on the forward strand.
GAGGTAGTGGAACTCAGGGCCTGGCTCGCGTGAACAACGTCCACTAAGGAGTCAAGACCTGATATCCAAATATAAATACAACGCTGTCCTTCATCCCAAGACCGATGTGGATATATTGTTCGAACAGGTATCCCCGAAAACGAGTTCGATGAATAGACGCATGACCCAATTTCACCAATAGCGAGTATCCCCCTCTAGGGAGCATTGAGGCCACGAAAGAAGACGTCAACATGGTAGTGTTCATCGCATGCGCTCAATTTCGCATCACGTTTTTCTTCCATCGCTCCATTGCGCCACCTTCCTGCTTCATCGCTCTTGAATAGAAAAGAACATATCTGATACTAACACCATATACCATAAGTGATCATGAAGGGCAATCCGTATAAATGAAGCATGCGGATTTGATAATTTTGCGGATAGCTGTCCCCTTAGAGGCGGTGTTTGCACCCCCGGGACAATTTGTCGTCTGTGTCAATAAATATACAAGATAACCATAATAAACTATATATTTTATGAAAGCGTACATCATAAGGATTCCAACTATATCATAACCGACGCTCCTACTGTGTAGAAAATATTCCAATTTAAAAAAATTAAAATTAAAACAATAGCGTTCATTTTTCAATTGAAATTTCATGAAAACTGTTGGTCTTGTTTCAACTTTGATGGTATACCTTGATAGGAGACAATTCGAAATAGTAAACCTTATCTCATTTTTTTTAATTTTTGCCTGATTTTGTTTTTAGAGCTACATGTATTTTATTAAAATAAATCGAAAAAACGTACTATTTTACAGTGGTTTGTCTTAAAAGTTGAATAATTAAAAAACTAATCCGAACTTACAAAAAGTGAGATAAAGTTTACTAGATCACCTAATCAGTAACAAGCATGCCAAAGTTCAAAAGCGTAGCATGAAAACTTTTCGAGAAATAAACGTTTAAATCTCGGATTTGTACAAAAATGAAAGGCTAGAAATCGGGCAAAATGTGTCCAGCTATACATCTGATGAATTAATCCAATTTTTTTGCTTAAATTCTATTGTCAAATACATTTTTATTCTCGAATTCATGTTTATTCTTGATAACTATTAGACTAAGTATTTTTCATCAAGGCAGTTTAAAGTCCAATTTAAACTTTAAAAACTTGCTAAAACCTGTTCAGCTGAGAATTGTTCATACCTGTGTAGATGACTTCACGGCGGGTGTCTGAGCGAAGTGTCACTGTTATAATTAGAAACAAAAATACGGATGTTTGCATGGTTTTGATCAGAAGAGGGTAGATTAATGTAATAAGTAGGACTAATAGATAATTAGCTTACCATAATACTGCGGAAATGAGTTTTGGAAAGGGGAATTTAACAGACAAAAATAATAGTAGCCAAGGCCAAGCTAAGGCAAGCTGTTTAATTGTTCCAGTGCCCCCAAAACTAAATTTTTAATCCTAATATTGAAGCACTTCTATTTATACTTTTGATTTCATTTTTTCACCAAATGTTAGAGGAAATAGTGACTATTTGAATGAAGAAATAACAAAAAGACCAATGTTGACCCTCTAAGAGGACAGCTATCCTTAAGGGAATGCAGTGACGTGTACGGCGGCTCGTAGGGGACATGTATTTTATTAACATCATTATTTAATTTTTGTTGATTTCTACTTCTTTAGAAATCTTTTAATCGTTAAAATAATTTCTACCTCAGTGTAAATGCTTAAACCCGTGTCAAAATAACTTCTACCTTTGTTGAAATATTTCAATTCGAGTTAAATCTTTTCAATTGAAGTAAAAATTATTTCAACTCGAGTTAAAACATTTCAACCGAGGTAGAAATTATTTCAAATCGAGTTGAAACATTTCAGCTGAGGTAGAAATTATTTAAAATCGAGTTAAAACGTTTTCAACTGAGGTAGAAATTATTTAACTGGAGTTGAAATATTTCTGCCGAAGTAGAAATCAAGAAAAAAAAACTTAAGTAAAGCCACAGTTGTTTATGTGATTAAACATTGACTATGATTAAACTCAGACTTATCGGTTCATATCACGCATGGCTTGTATAGATTTCCCGTCTTAATGTATATTGATTCGAGATTTTTTTAGTTAATTATTGAATATAGGCAGGTTTCAGATGACACTGATCTGTTGATGGTTTGTCTAGAGATTAGAGCGGTTAACGACTTTGGTCCCGCTAAAGACATCACCGGGTTAGAGAGAATCACCTCTCTAAAATGGAGGTAAAAAGGGCAGAAGAGACACCCGCCAAGGGCGACCATGGACATATATAGCCTATCCGCATCGGATGGTATTGAAAAAACAAACTGACGTCTATCTAATTTGCATAAGAATAGACGACATGTTTCGTTCTCCATTAACAATTAGACTGTGCACGCTTTCACTGGAAAACCACGGTTACGACATGTTGCAATATATAAGGTAAGATTTTGGAGCGTATTAAGCAAAAACGACCTTTTTACCTCCAATTTAGAGAGGTAGTTATCTGTAACCTGATGAGGACGTTGTCTAACAGCCATACTCCGAACAAATGTCTGGTGCTCGATCCGCCTTCCCCAGACAATTTTTTGCTACAGTGCTGTTTTTCGTTGTCGGCGCTACTCCGTTGACTTCATAAGTACATATGACGTGTGGTTATGGATGGTTATTTTACGTCCGATTTCAGTATAGACACTTGCCACTTTATAACGTGTCACGACGAGCCAGCCAAATTGATTGATAGCGTTCAAGGTATACTTACCACGCAGTATCACAAAAAATACCTTTAAAGTCTGATCGTCTCGTAGAAAAAAGGCGCTGTTTTAAAAATCTCTGTCAACGTTGTGTTTTTATCTTCTACCCAACAATCTCGCAACGCCATAACGGGATATGGCAATACAAAGATAATGGTTCCAAAAAACAGATAGAAAATGTCTACAATTCGTCATCACAAAAGGGGTAGTTACAGTAATTACAAAAAGCTTCCTCAGCTGTTACTTTGGTAAAGCCATAAATTAGTTTTAATTCCGAACAAAAATCCGTGTTTCGTGCAGACAAAATAGCCAAGTTTCTTCTTGTTAATTGTCAGTGTCAAAAGTGCATAAAAACAGCGTCGACTGATGTTTGAAATTTAGCTTTCTTCTTCGCATACATTTGTATCTAATACCGCTCAAGCCGGTGCTAGGGCCTTGTGCTAGGGGCATGCCATTCAAGAAGTCTACATGAACAGGTACAATAAATGCGTGACTGGGATACAAATCATGACAGGGATCACTTTTTTCCTTGTGGTGTTTTTAGATATATGCAGTCAGTATATATTTGTCTGCAGGGTCTTATAACTTCTTGTCAGTACGCCGGCATCGTTTTTCTCCGCCCTTGTAATGTTACGTTTAATTGAGATGTCTCTGATGTTGGGCACGAAGCCGATGTTATTGGCTGATAGGGAGATCTTACAGGGAATCTGAATCATTATCGTCCCTATATTTTACGCACGCACGCACACACCGGCTCGTCATATCTGATTTCTTTACTGAGGTAGTCAAGAGTGTCGCCTGATGCTGAAGTTAGCTCGGGATGACGTAGTAGTGTTTGGAGGTTCTTGTGATGGGCATGATAATTTGTTGGTCGTTTATAATGGGTCATTGCTTAGTTTAAAGATGTGGCATAAAACTCTTTTTAAAGATTTTCCCGAATTGGGGTTCATTAGAATTATTATGGGATGCTAATACGGTCCATTGTTCATCTGTTGGCCCTTGGTTTTGTCGGTATCTTGTAGCCATTGCCGCTATGTGCGTTAACTTCATATGGCTCACGCGGATCGTACAACCTGCGCTATGGCACTAGGTATGTGTGATGGCCGTCTGTAGTACGATGGTTGAAGCAGATATAAACTGAGTTTGTATGTGTCGGGATGCTGTTACTTTGTCCATACGAAGTTCAAGTACGTCATGTTCAAGTACAGACATATCTAATATAGTGTTTATTTCGATATGGTGATGACGAGTGACAAAACTAGAGGATATATAACCTGTAATTCAATAAACTTGGGTATATCGATTTATATTACGTGTAGCATTGAGGTCCATTGATTAACAGATATCGATCCGCAAAATTCTTCTCCTAATATTTTCGGAGACATTCTCCTCCATTTTCGGAAACATTCTCCCCCATTTTCGGAAACATTCTCCTCCATTTTCGGAGACATTCTCCTCCATTTTCGGAGACATTCTCCTCCATTTTCGGAAATATTCTCCTCCATTTTCGGAGACATTCTCCTCCATTTTCGGAGACATTCTCCTCCTGTATTATGTAGCGTGTGTGGATACAATAAAGGGAATTTGTGGTCTTTGGGTCTTACATAGCAGTGGTGACCAAATGATTTAAGTCCATTCCAGTCCGTCTGAGGATATTATTGAATATAGACAGGTTTCAGGTGGCATTAATCTGGCGAGGGTAAGTCTAGAGATATGAGAGGTGACTGACATTTATCCTGTTAATGACATCAATGACATTGTCTACGTACCGTAACAGCCATTCTCTGAGCAGACGGCTGGTCCAAGATCCGCCTTCCGCGGACAAATTTCGGTTACATTTTTGTGTTTGTCCTGTTCGAGCACTGCCCCTTTGACTTTCTAAGTACATCAGTCGTGTTATTGTTAATGGCTATTTAGCTTCCGATTTCAGTATCGACACTTCCCACTTTACAACGTGTCACGAGCAGCAGGCGAAAATGATTGATAGTATGCAAGGTATATTACCCCTATATCACACCAAAATTAACTTAAAAGCCTCCTCGTCTCGTATGATGTCCTTTATATTTTTAGAAAGCAATGTGCTGCTTCAACAATCTTTGTCAATGTTGTCATGCTACCCGGTACCCAATAATCCCACAATGTTATAATGGTATTTAACGATACAATGATAATGGTTGAAATCTGAAAAAGCACCCTACCCTTTCTTATAATTCTTGATAAACAAAAAGGATTCTGCAGTCAGTCTTTCCAGGACAAAAGTATGATACAAGGGAAGCTCTGAACTTTCACTGCATATGACCTATAACCTTCGAGCTTTGACCTTACACCTTACATATCGCTCCGATTTCAGTACTTTGTAGTTTCAAACCTATTATGACTGTTCAGTGATGCCCTAATACTGGATGCTTCTGTACAGTACCTGAGTGGTACTACGCGGAAATCTTCAGACCAGTACTGTAAGTCATCAACTGGGCAGTCCAGCACGATCAAGGACTGAACATTTCGAAATCGAAAATAATGAGTATTATGCAGGTTCTGAGTACTCCTCGGTTGCTGCGAACAAACGCTCAGTTGATACTGCATTGAACTGTACAGTAACTGATTATTAACTCATCAGTACTTTGCAGTTACTGCTCAGTACAGCACGGTCAGCAGCTGATCAGCACTTCTCAATAGCAGGGCTCCCACTGGCCCTATTGCCCCTATTTTTCCCTAGACCGATTTTGCCCTATTATTCCTATATTTTCAAGATTATTCGTGCTTTTTCGCGCAGCTCTGACCTTGTATTTATTGTGATACATATACACGAATAGTTGGCTTATTTAAATCCTCCAAAATAACAACGCGACTGAGTCGGAAGTGTCCAAACTATATTGTACTGTGTTTCTTCTTTACCACCTTGTCCCAGTGATGAGTACAGGCCCACATATGGCAACAATCTGAGGAACTTTGTGATTTGAACTCAAGCTGCAAACTTGTGACCCAGGGTCAAAAATTAGCAACTTTAGTTAAATGATCATTATAGATTGTAATTAACGAGTAATTATCCCTGTTGGTGAGTGAAATGCCCTGTTTTCTGCATTTTGCCCTATATTTGTCCTATAATTTCGTCATTATATCCCTATATTTGCCCTATATCTTGGCCATTATGTCCCTATATTTTGCCCTATATTTTGTCTTTGGGTCAGTGGGAGCCAATAAGACACTTTGAACTGAAATGTTCAGGTACTGGACAGTACTGACCAGACCCAATGTTGCTTGTTTAGTAGCATATGGGCTTGTTGCTGTTCTGGGGTACACTGTAGTTAGTACACCAGAGTTTCCGATTATATGACGTCGCATCTCCATGTATTCATCGCCGTTTACTTGCAATAACTGGTACAGAAATTCTCCAGGAAGGATAACTGGCTACCCATTGTCAAGGTTCAGTCTGAATCATTATTGTCCCTCTGTAGGACGCACAGTTGACTCTCTGAATCTCATACTCACTCATCCTATTTGAGTTGTGTACCGAGGTGGATAATGTTGCCGACTAATGCTGAAGTTCAATCGGGATGATGTAGTGATATTTGGAGGTTCTGGTGATGGTCATGACGCTGATGTCGCTGGATGATAGGAAGATCTCTCCGTTGTGTCAGTCTTGATTTTCAGATGTTTGATGGTTGATCTTCGTTAATGATTCCTTGCTTAATTTGAAGATGAAACATATAACTCTTTCCTTTTCAATTTTCTCGAACTAGGGTTCATTATCAATATTTTGGGATGCTAACACGATCCGGTGTTCGTCCGTTGGACATTGTCTTTCTCAGAATCTTGCTAGCCATCGGCCCTACACGCGTTTAGTTTATATAACTCACGCGTATCGTACAAACAGCGGTAGCTATGTGCGGTGACCGTATGGAGTACGATGGCTGAAGTTGTTTTAATCTAGGCTTGCATGTGTCGGAATGCTGCTATTTTATCCACATGACTTTCAAGTACTACGTGTTCCGCTACTTCCTGAACCATGTAAATAAAATAATCCCGCGTGCTGATTGAAGAAATTCAGAGAAGAGGAGATCATTGACAAACAAAGAAAACGTAATTCCCAGACATATCTGATATTGTGTTTTAGTTCGATATGAAGCAATCGTCGAGTGAGGAAACTTCTAGATGATATGTTTATTTAATCATCTTGGTCATATCGATTTATATTACGTGTAGCGTGTGTGGATTCAATAAAGGGAATTTGGGGTCTTCGGGTCTCGCGTTGCAGTAGTCATCAGATGATTTAAGTCGGTTTGAGTTTATCATTGAATATAGGCAGGTTTCAGGTGGCACTAATCTGGCGAGGGTAAGTCTAGAGATTTGAGAGGATACCGACATTTATCCTGTTAAGGACGTCAATGACATTGTCTACGTGTCGCAACAGCCATTCTCCTAACAAACAAGTGGTCCGAGATCCGCCTTCCCCAGACAAATTTCGGTTATGTTTTTGTGTTATATCTTGTCGAGCACTGCTCCTTTCCCCCACTAAGTATATCAGCCGTGTGATTATGAATGGCTATTTAGCGTCAGTTTCCAGTATCGACGCCTTCCACTTCACAGCGCCTCACGACTGCAGGGAAACCAAATTGAGTTATAGTGTTCATGGTATTAGCTTCCATCACTATCGCTTAAACAAGGGGCTCTTCCTACACACGCAACATGCCTCTTCTTCACCCATCGGATAATACCTGCAATTGGCTGATCGACATCATCGCCATTTTAGCCTCTAATTTGTATCATCTCATACATACTTACACGCATGCATTGATACCATGACTGGGATAAGAAAAGTTTTATACTGATCGCTATACAAACTTAGGTCCGCCACTTGTGGGGATGACCTTGTCTCAGAAGCTGTTGGTGCTGGTACATATGTATATAGACCTTTGGTAGTTGCGACACTTGATGTGAAGAGAATGTCTGAAAACTACAGCTGATGACTGGATCTCTGAAATTTATCGTTCAAGTTTATCGGTTGACTGACTAAGTCTACCGGTAGTCATGTGTTGCTATTCTCACAGTGTCAGAGTTTGTAACCTCCTATAAGTCGGTTTGACACCTGAGAATAGGGGGTATATAATCTGATGTCATCAGAATGTCCGTTGGAGGTGTTCGTTAACCCTACCTGGCCTGGGTGAGGGGGGTGGGGCATTTTCCTCCCCCCCCTGTTGGTTTTTTGCTCCTATCTCCGGAACGACAAAAAATTGGGAGCTGAAACTCCGTGACTTTTCAGATTATCATAGTGGGGTCATTTTGAGCCTATTTGCATGACCTCACGAGCAGAGGATCATGGGTAAATTCAAAATGGCGGCTATGTGGAGTACCAGAAAAGTGATGGTTTCGTCATATTTCTTCCAAATTTGTGCTTTTCTGTATGGAAAAGTGGGTAAAACCTATTTTATTTCATATCAGATTATTATTTACTAATTTATCATGCAGTTTTTGCGAAGAAAAATCAAAAATCAAAAAATTTGAAAATTCTGACCAAAACATCGTCCAAAAATTCTCTATTTTTTAAAATGACGTCACAGTGACGTAATCATGACGGCCATGTTGGATTTTTTTTACGTTTTCTTGTAGAGCTTGACCCAAAGATATAGTGTGGTAAGTTGTTTCAGGCCTCTAGCCTTAGCGATAGCGAAAATATATAGGGGGGGGGGGCACTCTCCGCCTCCCCCCCCCCCTTCCAGGCTGCGGTACACCCCAAATCGCCCAGGCCAGATAGGGTTAAAGGAATAGTTACGTTCAGTTACGAAAACTGTCTTTCTTGTGAAGCCAAACCCTAATTTCTTTAGCTCTGCACAAAAATATATGTTTCGTACAAAAAAAAAAATAAAAAAAATGCTAAAGCTCAGAATAGAAGTTGGCGTAAAACAGCTTCAAATGATGTTTGATTTTGGGTCGAGTCTGTTTTCGGCTTTTCCGCACACATTTTAGCATGAATATTTTATTATATTTAAAATATGACTCCTTGAGTGAGAATTAAATTAATGTTTCCCAAGTCAAACGTCTGTAGACGCTGTTTTACGTCACTTTTAACTGTGAGAGATCACAGTATAAAACTTGGGTATTTTGTCTGTACGAAACACTGATTTTTGTGCAGACTTGAAAAAGTTAAGTGTTGCTTTCACCAACGTACCCTTTTTGGCAGTTTTATCCTGTGTAAGCGCCACTTTTCCTTTCGAACTGGATTTTCTTACACTTTTTGAAATTGGTTAGCAATTCTGTAGCATGACTCACCTTGTGTAATTGGGCTTGCGTTTCCAAGATGGCTTTTCAGTTAACAATGAAAAAACGTTCAATGCGGCATATGTCTTACTCGACTTCTGTTCATTTGTGAAATTGGAGCAATATGCAAGAGGTCGGAAAAATTGACGACGTCTGGCGACTAAAAAGCAACCATATGACTCTACAGGAAAGCATCCCTCGGCAGCTCACATTCAGACCCGAGAATACGGTGGATTCTTGGACGTAGCCTTAGTATCTCAGCCGCGATTTTATTACAGATGATCATGTGGAGACGATGAAGTAGTATCCACACGGCCCCTAGCACCGGCTTAAGCGGAATTAGATACGCTAGCTCGGGAGCTGTGATGGCAGTTTGATGAACAAAACGCCTCAACATGGGGTAAACCTGGTAAATGCAGGAACATCCCCCACCCCCCAAACCATTGGCATAAGGGTGAAAACGTCTTTTATTAAACTTTGGAAATGCACAAAGGCATGTGATAATTCGATAAAACCTAGAGCAGTGATCTGCTTTATATGCATTCGAAATTATGCGATGGTATATATAGCCCATATATATGGGGGAGAATGAATCACTTGGTCGGCGTCGGGCCTCACAGGTATGTGTTCTGAAGCGGAGTTGCATTCAATGAAGCCTCGTTTGGGCCGTTTCTCTTATCTAACTATCGCATGGTTCATTATTTTCCATAATATGATCTGAGAGAGCTATTACATAATCGCCCTTAAATATTTGTATCTAATACCTCTCAAGCCGGTGCTAGGGGCCGTGTGGTCACGCCATTCAATATTTTCACATGAAAAACTACAATAAAAGATTAGCTGAGATACAAATCGTCACGGGGGTCAGTTTTTGTTCTTGTGATGTTTTTAGAACTATTCAGTCATTTCTGCCTGTGGTGTCATATGACTTCTTGTCAGTACGCCGGCATCATTTTCCATCAGTCTTGTTACATTACGTTTAATTAATTAACCTATTGTGTGCAATTTAAAAATATAACACTGATTTAATAATTATCACCACGGTTTTCTATTTTCGTGGAAAATGATTAAATATGGTCTCACTCTTCTGATCTTCTCACAAACTACTAGCTCGCCACAAAATCGCAAACGCTAAACATTGACGTATTGATTGATTCATTTATCCGGTCACTGCAGCAAGTCATCTTCGTTTCCCCATTAAGACTGGCTCATAGAAACCCAATTTACTCACTCAAGAGTCAGTTGTATTTGTCCATGCTTAATATAGACACCTCGATCGGAAGCAAGCAGAATGAATGGAACGCAAGAGCTTGTGTTAAAGTCTAACGATGATCACGAAATTGTGATGGATCTCTGTTTTGATCTGACAGAAAGACAAAACCTTGGTGATCACGAAAACAACAAACGTCATCCAACAGCCCTCAATGTCGATCAAAATTCAGTAATTGTTTAGAAATAGCTCTTCATATTTCGTTCTTTGAAACACAATGTTTAATTATCCACAGAATAGAGATAGTTCTACTAGATCATTTATCTGCGGTTCGAATGCAAATGAGCCACACTTTCTGAATTATTATATGCAGGAATTGATATTCAGAAAACCCCCGGAAAGTGCTTAATGTGTTATCCAACTGAGAGAGAGAGGGAGAGAGAGAGAGAGAGAGAGAGAATTAAGGTTTAATGTCGCGTTCAGCAATATTTCAGCTATACAGCGACGATCAAACAAAATTCTACGTATTCTAACAGAAACAAGTCAACCCTAGCAATCCAGAAGTAATCAACACAACAAACTAAAAGACATGTACATACATGCATGTAGCACAAGACAATTGCACAATTATATCATTTGTGTTTTGAAGCTTCCATTTTTAATTTATTCTTCTGAGAATCCCATCAAATTCGACTAATATTGCCAAGTTGCGAGCGAAAATTGTGATATATACAACAGTAAACAAAACGACCAATGTATAGCCTATGTCCCATTTCATTTCTGTACATGATATTGACATGCGAGTGGGAATATCTTGGGTGCATATTAATGTATATGCAATATTATATTTTGTTAATGGGGACCGGGGATTTCATTTTCGTGGGGGGCGATGTGACTGTGGTGGTTAGAGCGTCTATCCTGTATTGTCAGGTAGCTGTTTTCATATGTGTGGGATGGATTTCCATCAAAGCCAATCGGCTGTCTTACTAAAGCGTTGAGAATTGGAACGCTATGCAAGAGGTGGGAAAAATTGACGACGTCTGGCGACTACAAGACAACCATATGACTCTACTGGAAAGAAATCGTCGACACTTGACATTCAGACCCGAGAATTCGGTGGATTCTCGGATGTAGCCTTAGTATCTCAACCGCGCTTTTATTGCAGATGTTCATGTGGAGTCAATGAAGTATCCACACGGCCCCTAGCACCGGCTTATGCGGAATTAGATACGCTAGCTCGGAAGCTGTGATCACAGACCAGCTCAAACGCCGCATCTGATGTTAATGGATGAGCAGTTAATGAATGCATACGGTACGTCATTAGATTTCTGATAACGTATTAATCACAATTCGACAAGACCTATACATGTATCGAAATAATCTGGTTTGTACGCATTCATCAATTATCCAATATGTCCCATGCATAGTTAGTATATTTTGTGTACATTAAGTTATAACATTGGCATATGGAAGTTACTATCATTATGGTTTTCTTATTCTGGTGGAAAGTTAATAAATGGGTAATACCCTTCACCGGTTGCATCACGGGATATCTTCAACTTTTAAAGCACCTGATTGGTCAAGTCAAATTTTCAAATAGAAATCCGACATTTTCATTGGTTTGAGGAAAAAAGTGGAAGAATAGCCAATCATGAAGGTTCATTGCGTCTTCTCAAATTGAAAGGCATTCCATCAATGTGGCCATCGTAAATTCGTTCAATCTCTCCGATATTGCTCTCAGTTCATAATGAGTTATTGCCATTTTGAGAACAATAATTCGTTCGCTAATATATCCATGAAGACATATGCTATTTTATTCAGTGTAGCACCATGGATAGGTTTAAACGGACAGCCCACTACAGTAATTTCCCGTTCTCGCCTCGGTCGCGTGTTGTTAACTAAATGATTACCTCTATGATATTCCATTACATGAGTGGACTATGAGTGATTCATTGTCGACCTGCAATGGCACGAACTGACCAGCACGCGCTCCTTGTCGGAGTGAAGTAACCGCAAAGATTAGACCGGGGTCATAATCAGGACAATGTGAAGTAGAGTTCAATAGTACAGATCAGTATTTTATATTAGCATGAATACAGGACATGGGGTGAGTGAATAGGATTTAACGTCGCTTACAACAATTGTTCATATCATATCACGACAGAGCCGTCCGTGCAATGCCATCGTTTCATAGTGCTCAACGAAGCACCGGCCGTAGACAGAAATGATGCTTAACCCAGTCATATTATCCTCATAACGGGCCAACCCGTCCTTGATCTATCCTCTTAATGCTGAGCAGCAAATGAGGAAGCAAAAAGTTCCATTTTTAAAGTCTTAGAAATGACTCTCGTTTACAGGACCTCCTGCATGTGAATGGTACGCTCTAACCACCAAACCATCACAGTGCGGTTGGACAAGGAACAACTCAGTGACCTCTTAAAATAATCAGCTTCAAAACTTTGTCTCATTACTCCCGTTATCGCACTATATATGATGCAGCGACAATGCCAGAGGATCCAGAGCTTTTTGCCATGGGCGAGGTGTCGGATTGGAGATATTGAATTCATGGGACATTTCTACAATTTCATGATCATCTCAGACCACGAAGTTGATATTCTAAGACACAAAATTTGAATTCATGCTGGAAATATATGTGAATCATTTTAGAGCGGGTGTACTGTATTCACTGGATGTCACGTACCTCTGTGTTAATCGATAAATCATTACAAATCCACAACTATGCATTTTAAATAAGCTTTAATTGTAAAGCATGGTTCTATCATCGTCGCTGTATAGCTGAAATATTGCTGAATGCGACGTTAAACCTTAATTCTCTCTCTCCCATGGTTCTATCATCGTCGCTGTATAGCTGAAATATTGCTGAATGCGACGTTAAGCCTTAATTCTCTCTCTCCCATGGTTCTATCATTCTTGATAAATTTGAATTGTGAGAAATTATGTCAACCAGTATTTGCGCGATAAATGCTTATCATCGATGGTGTAACTTTCTTGACGTACTTGACTGGTATTACTTCTGAATTTCAAGAAATAAGAAGACATTAAACAATGACGTTTTCTTCAGTCCCAAAATGTTCACGACAGATTTTTTATTTCCAGTGTTCGTCATAGAAATTCTGCAGTTGCAATCACCTCCGCTTCAGTTAACGAAATTCAATTAATCAAATTTGATGACCAATGCCGAAGCTAAACTGTTTCGAATTCAAGTGTTAGCTTCAACAGATTAGAGAGACGTTTTTGCTCAATAAACTCAAGAATATATCCAACTAAGAGAAATGCTCAACCATGGACATAAATATCCGCATCGAATGGTATTAATAAAATAATTTGTCGTCAATCTAATCTGCATAATAATAGACGCCATGTTTAGTTCTCTATTTACAATTAGACTATGCACACGTTCGCCGAAAAGTCGCTGTTGCGACATGTAACGATAAATAAGCTAAGTCGCATGAAGATTTTGTGATGAATAAATCAAACCTTTTTACCTCCATTTTAGAGAGGTAGATCTATAACCTGTTCAACTCATTCTCAAAGAGAGCCGTGTCTACCCGCGGGAGACCAAAAGCGACTCTCATGTAAACTGGTGACATTTTTGAATCTCCAATCTCAAAGCGAGGCAGCATGACATCACTCGCTCGACCGGGACTATTTTCCAAGTGATCATATGACCACACACGTGACTCGCTTGACTGGATTGCAAATTAAAATGATGAACAATCCACATGTGATTAGAAACAGCTGATCAATGTGTACATCTCAGATGCCATTTTCTGAGTTGGGGGGGGGGAAGCACCCTTTCTCATAACGTTTTTTTTCCACAAAATTATTATAATCTTTTTTTTTTTTTATAAGTAGGCCTTATCCCAACCCATAAAACGTGTACGATTGAATGAAGCTAAAGTTGGATACAAATAAATAGAGGAGGAAAATTGTAGCATTGTTAAAATGAATACTTACAACCTGGTCTTGCATTATTGAATTCAGGGGCGAAACAACGAAAGTTATCATAGGCATATCCAGGCCATGCCGCTTCTGCAGAACCCATGGTAGAAGTTGAAATATCAAGCTTTTCCCATAGCCTGTAGGTAGAACAGCAATACAGTCTCTGCCGTTGTAAGCTGCCGTCAGTGCCTCTACTTGTTTTTCTTTCAAGGTGACACAAACACCCAGCTTTCTCTTAGCGAATTCCAGCGCTTCGATGAAATTACCCGTTTCTCTCTCACCGTGACCAGCTGGCATGGGCGCAGCCATATTGTTTTCTTGATCGGAACTGTGCGAACTACTTCCTGTATTAGATAACTCGCTTTCACGGCCAAGTATACATACCGACAATAATTTGTTCGCGATTGATATGCTCCGAAACGGAAAGAGTCATTTCCCAATTATATAGCCCACGTTATGTTTAGCAATTCGCTTCTAACTCGGCGGAGTCAGCAGGTCAATGACAAGCCGGATACAGACGGGTGAAAATCATACGCCGCCTACTCACCCCCCAAATTTTGGGGGGATGGCTCCCATTTACCCGTGAGACTCTTTCTCGCAGTAGGGAGTCTCGCGTTCTCGCAGTAGGGAGTCTCGGGAGACGAGAATGCTGTTCAACTGTGACTTACAACGACAGCCTAATTCACTCAATTGAGTGACGTCATTTTCACTTTCGTGTACAGCAGCGGTCATTAGGATGAACCCGTGACCTGGGGCGTGCTCTGTTGGTGTATGGCTCGTAAGAAGTATAAGAAGTATTGCCCAATCACAGCTCTTTGTTACTGCTGCTGCGGAATTATGCTCTGTGTACAAAAATAAGAGCGGACGGATTTGATACAAAAGTCTGCTTTAACAATCTCTACTATTAAAGTAATATTTCCAAAGGAAGTTTACTGTTGGCGTTAGTATCAAAATGAGTTGCTATCATATCTCAAATGGCCCATAAGGCATGCACAATAAAAAATCGCAAGACATGTGCGCTGACATTCTTCAACCAGAGCATGGAGCCTACCATAGATAGGCCCCAGGACCCGAGGAATCCTCGATACAGCGACAGGACATACTGTGAATGCCGACATTGAAAAGTCGAAGATATGAGACAATCTTTCTGTTTATTATGCACAACTCATCACAACTGTTTTTCGCGCTCTGGGTGTCAATTAAAACATTTAACTCACCGCTGGATTCAGAAAGGACATTCTAAGTTGAATTTCGTTTTCTTATCGTCTGTCGATCAAATCAATCATGATTAATCGTGGATTCTTTTGGTCTGCCGAGAAACGCATCTAAATGTTAATTTCCGATCTTGGTGTTCTTGATACAGTCCGTATGCCTGGGTAATGGAGTCAAATTTATCAAAGTATCAAACCTACATCGGCTGCTTCGACGAGGTCGCAGTCACCCTATGAGACAGAAAAAGTGTTCTACTAATTCCCGAATATTATTCCACGATTTTATTCTGTGAAAACCCAATTGGCAAATGAAGATTTTATTAAACCTATCTGAACTGGGGCGGGGGAGGGGTGGGTGAAAAATATAGGTTGGTATGCATTTTATAGCTGTAGGCAACGTTAAATGAACTGACCCATGCTCAATTTGATAACCCAGAAATCATAGAGAATAGCCCTAATTTTTAAGCATATTCATGAAAAATTCATATAAATAGTATTTAACGTTTTCTTATATTTAACTGTTTGCAGATAATCACAATGTCTATCAAAATTTATCAAATTGGATGGATGTTGCTGTGCAAAATTCTCGGTAAGAAGGAAAGGAAATCACTATCGCTTAACCTAGGGAAGGGAGATAACCCAATAGGAAAAACAGGCAAAATGGCCGCCAAAGTCAAAAAACCACCAGCGGACATCCTTAAATATGCGATACTTTCAAAGCTAGAACTAATCACTTGTGATATTATATTTCCGTGGGTGATTTTCATTTTACATGGTTGACAGTATATTAGACTTAAAGTTGGGATCCGTACAGTATTCTGCCGATCGACGGTTCATGCGTCCGCTTTAGTGGTTTGGTTTTTAGTCATGCATACTAGGTAATTCCGGCGCGTCACATCTGGAGATTTACATGAAATTCTTGTTAACACTGTCTGAGAGTAAATCAGACCCATTCGTAGATATCCGCCCATTGTAAGTTAGCTTCTGGTCAAGGTTAGACCATTACATTTATCTGGGTCGACGAACGAGTCCGTCGGACTGGAATTGTTATGGTAAGTGTGTGATGATATATTTCCGTTTTGGAACATATCTTCGATGTGACATTTTTCTCTTTGTAATATTAGGAGTTTCATTTTTCTTTTGATCGCCTTTGATTTGAAGAACAGGCCTGTAACGCGAAGATCCAAGATTTGAAAAAAGCATGTTCCGCTTGATCGACGAATTTAATTATTCAGACGTCAATCACTGAAGATAGAAGCTCAATTTGTTGGCTTTTTGTCCCCCGCTACTTAGTAGGGGGGGGAGGGGGGGGGGTGGGGGGTCTTAGAAACACCGGTGTCCGTAATTCCGTTATTCCGTGATTCCGTAATTCCGTAAGATTTTCTTGTCCGGACAATAACTCGTGAACGATTTAACCGATCAACTTCAAACTTGGGGTGTGCCTTGACATTGGCGAGAGGACGGTTGGGATTGTTTTTTAGCAATGTACATAATCCAATATGGCCGCCGTCAGCCATATTGGATTATAAGCAGTTGGATCTTAGATTTTCTTGTCCGGACAATAACTCGTGAACGATTTAACCGATCAACTTCAAACTTGGGGTGTGCCTTGACATTGGCGAGAGGACGGTTGGGATTGTTTTCCAGCAATGTGCGTAATCTAATATGGCCGCCGTCAGCTGTATTGGATTATAAGCAGTTGGATCTTGTCCGGACAATAACTGGAGTACGATTCAACTGATCTACTTCAAACTTGGGGAGTGCCTTGACATCGGTGAGAGGATGGTTGGGATTGTTTTTCAGCAATGTACATAATCCAATATGGCCACCGTCAGCCATATTGGATTATAAGCAGTTGGATCTTAGATTTTCTTGTCCGGACAATAACTCGTGAACGATTTAACCGATCAACTTCAAACTTGGGGTGTGCCTTGACATTGATGAGAGGACGGTTGGGATTGTTTTTCAGCAATGTGCGTAATCTAATATGGCCGCCGTCAGCCATATTGGATTATAAGCAGTTGGATCTTGTCCGGACAATAACTGGAGTACGGTTCAACTGATCTACTTCAAACTTGGGGAGTGCCTTAACATCGGTGAGAGGACGGTTGGGATTGTTTTTCAGCAATGTACATAATCCAATATGGCCGCCGTCAGCCATATTGGATTATAAGCAGTTGGATCTTTGATTTCCTTGTCCGGACAATAACTCGTGAACGATTTAACCGATCAACTTCAAACTTGGGGTGTGCCTTGACATCGGTGAGAGGACGGTTGGAATTGTTTTTCAGCAATGTGCGTAATGTAATATGGCAGCCGTCAGCCATATTGGATTATAAGCAGTTGGGTCTTGTCTGGACAATAACTGGAGTACGATTCAACTGATC
>JAVTVY010005791.1:0-38115 GCA_036873755.1 Hanleya hanleyi
ATCAGCATTCTCATGAGCATGAAATCTCAGCTATCTCCCGACGTTCTCTGTAAGTCGCCTCTTACGACAAGCTCTGGGGTGCGGGAGTTCTATACTAGAAGAGGGAACATATTTGAAAGGTAACACTACAATGCATGAAACAATATTTGACACTTACCAGTCAGTGATGCAACAGCGGACATCATTGACTCATTGGTTGCTACCAGTGATCTGTTGGTTTCCTGAAGCTCAGTAACCACCCGGCGTAGATCAGCAACCTCATCCTTGAGGTCCTGAATAACCTAGTTTCCTGGTGGTGGGGCACTCTCCGACTAAAAAAATGTAAACAAAGAGTTTCAATAGCACACATGTACACAATGGCTGCAATTTTTCAAAATATGGATATATTGTAAGAAAGATGGTTAACACTTATAATTATATGACCACCAGTGTATCGTACACGCCATTGGTTCTTCAGTGTAGCTTTGCAGGCCGAGCTGACGTCACTATGCCCCAATATAAGTATAAGTCTATCAAGCATTTAGTGTTGAACATGTATCCTGGCCACTTGTTTGTCTGGCCCATAAAAAATATAATAAAAAAAATAATTGCCACATATATAAGTGTTTATTGGACACTGCAGTTTTATGTACATACCTGTTTCTCCCCATTTCTTTGTTTGAGAATGGACAAGATTTCCCTTTCAGTCCTCTTCTCACTTGTAATTTTGCTCTTCTTGTTCATCTTTCTTGGACGTTCATTCTGAAAATACAAAAGCAATTCATTAAATAAAACAGTGAGGATTTAATAATCCAGCATGAGTAACGCCTATCTGCATTCTGTGATTTTTTTTAATTCTGTGAAATAACTCACAATAATTTTTTTTAAATGCTCATTTACTGCGACAGAATACTTGATGAAATAGAAAACACAGTGCATATAAATTGTACACAAGCTAGAAACAATCGCTTACGCCCATATCCCAACTTTTTACAATACAAAGACAAAATGAGACATAATGACCATTATCCAGTTCCTCAATCGAAATTTGTCTGAGGTGTGTGTTGGCAAATAAATACCCATTGAAGTTATATATCCATAATTATGCAACCCTCAGCCAAGTTTAATAGTAGACTTCGTTTAACGGTATACTGTATACTACACGTAGCTTTTTGAAGCTGATTTTTCAATTGCTATAGAATTACCTCATCTTCGGAACTGGAGGACTGTCTTCTGGAGATTGTACGTTTGCCCCTCTGTCCTCTTCCCAGACTACCTAGGGATTCTCTGATGCTGGATATGTCCTCTCCATCCAGAAGTCTATCCAGTATGGACTTCAGCTCGGGTCGATCGTCTGAAATAAAGAAATATCACATAACTTAATATTGACATGCTTAATGTGATCCCCCTCTTATTCATGATAGTATTGTTGACATTTTCCTGTTGCTTAGCGTTAAAGAAGGTGGCTATTCTACAAATATATGGAAAACCAAATTGAGATATCAAGTGATACATTTAACATAATTAACACTCAGAATTACATTTATTACGGTACTTACCACCAAATCTCAAAACTTTAGCTGGAACAACTATGGTACTGCCATTGCGCTGTGGCCATTTCACCTCGCATATGGATTCGAAGTCCCAGGAATCGTTGTTCAGCTCATCCCGGGATCTACCCATAATGCGAGAAGTATCGGATATTTCCAGGGCATTATCCTCGTTGACAAATTCGTATAGAGCTAGCTTGCATGCCATGGTGGTAGAATAGGTCAAGGTTTGAGTTTCAGTTGTAATACTTGTATTCGTGAAGGGTTATCGAGATATCTGATGTCGAAATTGTCCAGCCAGTGTCTTTTATGAAGGTGGTTGGACTTTTCAGCTTTTCACAAGTGATAATTACGAGGTGAAAAGAACGAAGCCAGCCCCGACTTCATGGGGGCTTTCATGCTGCGAGACGTCTCGGGCGCCTTCACCTTTTCATGTCCGTGCTGCTCAACGGGAGACTCGAGTCACAGGTACTTCTATCTACCGTTCTATGTTCCACCCCCAACCATAGTCTCTATCAAGGTCAAGCAACTTTTTTCGAGAAAATGGCGCCAAGTTCAACCGATGGAAAAGACGTCTTCGTCCAGTCCAAATAAACACGTATCTGTCTGACCTCGATGTCGGCAGTGCTCTGGTATAATCCAAACTGCTTATCTACGGCGATAAAATTACATTCGCTTCACTTTCCACGGTAACAACATTACTTTAACGACGACCGCACAAACCAATTCAACCCGTACAGGCGGAAGTGCTATTCTATTCAAGCGCAAACTCCGAACAGCGCATGTCAGCTGAACGACTGTCGTCTGGCTGACATGCGCTGTTCGGAGTTTGCGCTTAAACAGAATAGCACTTCCGCCTGTACGGGTTGTAACGGTGTGTGCGGTCGTCGTTAAAGTAATGTTTTTACCGTGGAAAGTGAAGCGAATGTAATTTTATCGCCGTAGATAAGCATTTTGGATTATACCAGAGCGCTGCCGACAGCGAGGTAAGACAGATACGTGTTTATTTGGACTGGACGAAGACGTCTTTTCCATCGGTTGAACTTGGCGCCATTTTCTCGAAAAAAGTTGCTTGACCTTGATAGAGACTATGGTTGGGGGTGGAACATAGAACGGTAGATAGAAGTACCTGTGACTCGAGTCGAGCAACGAGTGTCAGGAATTTGCCGAGTAAGGAACCCTGAGGTAATAAGCTGAGCTAGAATCTCACTCCACTTTATCACGAGCAATAATTCTTTCTGTTGTTCCATTCTGTCGTTCGACAGAGGATTGCATGAAGTAATTAGTCCCATTTACATGTCGCAGAACTCGAAACAAAACATCACTTCGCCGCCATGATTGTTTGGTAAAAACAAGCCTCGTTTCCGATCTCACACGTGACCTCATTCACGATAACCGTTCGGAGAAAAACGGAAATCAACGAAGTATATCAACAATAGCCTGATTATTTTCATTGAAAAACTCACCGCAGATAAACGAGAGACGAGGAATATCATACGAAGCTTTATTAGATAAATAGTGAAAATTCAATAATGTCACGGTTTATGAATAAGAATAGAACATAAAAAAACATTAATGACGTTTGGTCCCGGATCTTTCAAGTTTGTGGCGTGGCAAAATTGACAGCTGTCTCGGTCGTTGTTGTTTCGAATATTCGTGGTTGATGTACAAATTGTTCGCCATTTCGATCCCATGCATGGCCCCTTATCTACGTGATCTTTTCAATTTGTGTACAAACATGTATCATAAGAAAAAATCTGGATAGCATATCGAACATTGAGACCGGGGTTTGACGGGCGTTCAAAAAAAGAGGGGGGGGGGGGGTATTTGCAGTTCACTCTCTGTCGGAATTTACGGTCTTCTTTTTTCACCTCCAAACTAATTCAAATGTAACAATATTTGCATAAAAATCACAGTTTTCTCATATACTTAATTTAGAGTTCATCTAGACATAAAAAAACGTATTTGTAAAAAAATTTGACTTTTGCGTGAAACTCGATTTACCTTTAAATTCTAAAATATGCAGATGTATCGCGTTCGCCCACAGGCATCGATTATAAATTAGTACAAGAAAAACAAAAAATAATGTTTTACTTGGCCTGCATTTGAATTATGAATATGTTTTTTTTGTTCTTTTTGTAAGTGCTTTGATAAATTTCTGGATACCAATGAAGTCATTTATACCGGAATGGTTGTGTGAATAAATCAATCTACTGTCTAACAATAGAGCCAGAAGAAATTAACCTCTTGTTTACATTTGTCATTAGTGCCTCTCGCCTGGAGACTACAGCATCATGGGGATTTTAAAGATAAGCTGATGAGCTGAGGCGTTGGGCTTTGTGTAGATACTGTTAGGTGTGAATAATACCAGATAATAATTCTGCCTGGCTCTGCAGGCAACATGCAGGTTTTAACATGTCCAGACTCTTTTATGCGAAACTGGAGATAAATACTGATCCAAGGTAGAGTGAACCTTAGAATTCAGGATATTGTCAACCATGTCAGATGTACTAAATCGGGGATTTGGGGGTTACAAACGATACTTGCGAGATACCAGTTCTCCAGTCCCCCAAAGAACTAGAACACGGCGCAGTAGAACACCTTAGAGCAGTATGTTAACCATGGTACGTCTGTACCATGGTATTACCATAGTTGAACAGAGTAAACCATGGTACATTGAACCATGATACATCTGTACCATGGTATTACCATAATTGAACAGAGAAAACCATGGTACATTGAACCATGGTACATCTGTACCATGGTATTACAATAGTTGAACAGAGTAAACCATGGTACATTGAACCATGGTACATCTGTACCATGGTATAACCATGGTATTACCATAGTTGAACGGAGTAAACCATGGAACATTGAACCATGGTACAGCTGTACCAGGGTATTACCATGGTATTACCATGAACACCATGGTACATTGAACCATGGTACATGTGTACCATAGTATTACCATGGTATTACCATGAAAACCATGGTACATTGAACCATGGTACATGTGTACCATGGTATTACCATGGTATTACCATGAAAACCATGGTACATTGAACCATGGTACATGTGTACCATGGTATTACCATGGTATTACCATGAAAACCATGGTATTACCATGGTTACCATGGTTCATTCTGTAATAAACCATGGTATTTTTTTATAAGGGTGATGAATAAATAAAAAATT
Organism: Hanleya hanleyi; assembly: GCA_036873755.1. NCBI lineage: Eukaryota > Metazoa > Mollusca > Polyplacophora > Lepidopleurida > Hanleyidae > Hanleya > Hanleya hanleyi. The sequence goes on from JAVTVY010005791.1 coordinate 4,725, forward strand.
ATCAAACAAAATGACCTTTTTTTACCCCCAATTTGGAGGTGTAGCTCTCTCTAACTTGGTGAAGTGAATATCTTGGCATTTATAACAGGACATTATCCTAATACCTCAGCAACAACAAGGATAAGCATGACCTCAATGACTCATCTTTTCGCTAAGCTTGAGAAATATTTCTTTATGACATCAAACTTGCCCTTTTATATGTGTTCCTTATCCATTTTTCTTCTAATCTCAACTGAACAAGGAACACCTCTTCAGATGAGATGAGAATACAACTTGAAAAGGAATGCATCCTAATGTCCAGTTGTATTCTGTTCTCACCTGAAGAGGCATTCTTTGTTCAGTTGTTTTCTCATCTCGCCTATAAAGAGGTGTTCGGTTGTATTCTGATCACACCTGACGAGGAATTCCTTGTACAGTTATATTCTGATTGATCTCACCTGAAGATACCTTCCTTGTTAGTTATTTTCTCATCTCGCCTTGACATGTGTTCCTAATCTAGTTGTTTCTGATTTAACCTGAAGAATTGTTCCTTGTTCAGTGTTACTACAAAAACTATTTCCTCAAAAAAGTTCAAGAGCACACCCAATCGGGTAAACTGACTCTCCTCTCAACCATATATGAAGAATACAAATTGCAGGATTACCTAGAAAATATACAAAACCCGGATCATAAACGAACAATAACAAAACTACGAATCAGCTGTCACAAACTCGAAATAGAGACCGGTAGGTATAAAAACACCCCAAGGTGTGACCGGATTATATAAACCAAATTATCCACGGTAACCGACTCCCACATCATCCGGAAATTATAAAAGTTAAATCTATATTAAATCCCCACAGAGACAATGCTTCAAAAATAGCAAGACTGGTACACCAAATGTACCAGTCAAGGCTCCACCTTAGTCCTCCATCAAAAAACCGGCTGGACACTTCTTAATTAGAGTTTCCACATCAACACACCGGCAACTCCTACGTTATTTTCTAGGATTTTCCAAGAATTATTACTAACTCACATTGTTGGTTAAAACTATACTAACTAATATTTACTACGTTGCTATAGTACCATAGTAATTATATTGTTTGCCATACTTGTACCATTTTACGAGTCGTGCAATAAACGTATTGTATTGTATTGTATTGTTATTCTCATCTCACCTGAAGAGGTGTTCCTTATCTAGTTTTATTCTGATCTCTCCTGAATAGGCATTCCTTGTTCAGTTGTTTACTCATCGCACCAAAACATGTGTTCCTTATCCAGGTGTATTCTGATCTTTGTTATGTGTTCCTTATCCACTTCTATTCTCCTCTCACCTAAACATTCATTCCTTCTTCAGTTGTATTCTCGTCTCACCTAAAGATGCATTCCTTATCCAATTTGAATTCTGATCGCACCTAAAGAGGCATTACTCATTTAGATGTAGTCTCTTCTCACCTGAAGAGGTGTTCCTCATTCAGTTGTATTCTGATATCACATAAAGATGCATTCCTTGTTCAATTGTAGTCTAATCCCTCTTTCATTTTGATCTCACCTGAAGAGGAGACCCCTGTTCAGTTGTATTCTCATCTCACAGAGGCGCTCCTCGTTCAGTGGTATTCTCGTCTCACCTAATAGATGTTCCTCATTCACTTGTATTCTGATCTCACCTGAAAAGGCGTTCCTTGTTGGTGTTCTCGTTGTAGTTGAGTTGATGTAGGATAGCTGTTCTCCTCAGCCACATGTTTTTGTCCTCTATCCATGCATCCATCACAGGTACTAGGTCATCAGGGTATGCATGGACCATACCACCTACAACTGAATACAGTGAACAACTCTGCTTGAGTATCGATTTGGCAATCCAAATATTACATATTCTATAACACTTGTGTCAATAACATCGAGCTAATCATGCATTTATTACATGTTTTAGCACGGTTATGTGAAATCAACACCCGGTCAAGTGCAGGTGTTCATTGGGAGATTCCATTTCACAAGTCGGATGACAAGGGATGTCTGCTTTCATACAAGTAACAATCGAATAAAACAAACAAATAAATTACAAGATGAAATTTCTTTCTCAAGTTTAACTTGTGAAATTGATTAACGAGCGACACAAATAGACATATATCTACGTAATTTCCACACAGCTGACCGTATCACTCCCCATATGAGAGAACACATAAACTCGTCCCACTGACGTTGGCACGATGCCAACCGAGACCGGAGCATCAGTGGACGAGTTTTTTCAAGAAAGGGAGAGGTTGTCAAAGTTTAAAATATGTTTTCAACTTTTCATTATCATCTTTGTTGATAATCAAATTGGGTAGTGCAATAGAATAGAAATAGTGTTTTCATAGGCATGCTCAATGGTTATTTTACGCACGGTTAGTGTGGGAAAGTTTATAAATTTCTCTTACCCTAAAATATCAACTTTCCCACACTAACCGTGTGTAAAATAACCATTGAGCACGCCTTTGAAAACATTATTTCTTTATAATTCTAGCATGGGGGTGTGAAATAGTTGAAAGTTTTTCATATGTAAGATAGCTAAACTTGTATGTACAGGAGGGAGGTGGGGATCTAAAAATCCTGAATTGTTGAGTATGTATCATGGTACTTGTATGCTGAGCAGCTCCCTTAATATTGTATGTCTAAGCTGACTACTATTGTTAACAGTGGTGACAGGTGTCATGGATTCAGTAATAGTGAAAGTCATCTATCTACCCACACAGAATGATTGTAATAGTATTAGTAAGCCTGCGTGTGGTGAAGGTTTAAAAATATAGAGTATCATGAGGTTTATGTTATAACTATAATGAACACAAATGTAAAATATCATGCGCATAGCTAGGCTACAACCTCAATATTGTGACCTGATGGCTGTCTACTTTGACGCAATTCCATACTGATTGTCATATCTGGAATAATTCAGGAAGTGTTTGAGAGTAAAGAGATGAGGTATTAGCGTCACATACGTTTGGATGCTAACAGATCCACAGTGTCCCACCAACTATTTGTCAGGAGGAGTGTTTTGATGCAGTTCAGTGACTCGGCACATGTAGAAGAATCTCCTCCAATTAAAGTTTTGATATTCTTGGAGCCATAATCCAATCCAAATAGCTGATACTCTCGCTCGCTCTCCTGCCAGAGGAGGAGCAGAAGTTGTCTGATCTCCTCTGTACTTAAGGCAGGACTCATTCTGATAACCTGAAAATGGGATGATACAGATTTACCATACTCCTGTTCATGATATAAGCTGTTTCTCTAATATTTTCAGCCACTTCAATAAGGTCATTAAAATATTTTGTTTCCTATCCATTACTTCTGATAAAACTGATCATATATGTTTGATGCTAACATATCATCCCCGAACCAGAAATGTCATATTTCCATCTCTATTTCAACAGTTAGCACCCTTTTCTAACACTTGTCATGTCATATTACAGACACATTCGTTGGTAACTCTTGCAAGGGAGATAACTTTGCTGTAAACTGTGCAAATGAATCTTATTGTGACTCCATGGTTTGTGTGCAAATTCATATCATTTTCCCCTACTTTGTGTAAATGTTCAGAGATTCATATCATTTCCATTATAACAAAACATTGGGCATGGCGAATGACTTTTTGTATTTTTGGTCTTAAATTTGGGGTGTCTCAAGACTATTGGCAAATATGGAATTATACAGCAAACTGCATCATTCATGTAACTAAAATGTTACGTATTTGAATATGTGGAAGTCATGTCATTTTCTCCATACCTAGTGTATATGTTCTAAATTTCAAACAATGTGAGGGTCCCACAGTACTTATTGATTCTATACCACAGGAAGACATTTAATTCTTGACTTCCACCTGTGGTTTTCAAGAAGAGCTGGAATTATGTAACATAACATGTCATTGTGATTGTCTGTGATTTTGCATTACAACAAAACTATGACATCAATTTCAGAATGCAGTGACATAGTGCTGATGTGCTTCTTGAATGCGCTGCTACTTACACAAATGTTAATTTTGGATACCGGGGAGGGTACGTCTTCCATGTAAGAGATCACGAAACGAATAATGGGGCCCCTCCCCCCAACAATACAAAAGGAAACAATTATAAGGGTAGTGAATGGGTCAGAGTTGAGCTTTCTTTTCCCTGTGAGACAGTTTGCAGCGACACTTTGACAAGGTATATTCTGGCGGACGACAGATTGCTGCGATACTTTGAAACTGTTCATGAATGTATGATGGGGCCCCCCCCCCCCCCAAAAAAAACGTATAAAAGGATATATTCTGCCGGACGACAGATTGCTGCGACAGTTAGGAACTATTTGTCCTGAACGACAGATTGCTGCGACAGTTTGAACCTCTTTCTTTGGCGACAGTTTGCAGCGACACTTTGAAACTTTTTCCCTGAGCAACAGATTGCAGTGACACTTTGACAAGGTGTATTTTCTCAGGCGACAGTTTGCAGCGACACTTTCGGAAGGTATATTCTCTCGGATGACAGATTGCTGCGACAGTTTGAAACCATTTACCGAGCGACAGTTTGCAGCGACACTTTGACCAGCTATATTCTGTGGGACAACAGATTCCTGTGACAGTTTGAAACTGCTTTTCTTGGACGACAGATTGCTGCGACAGTTTGAATCTGTTTTTCCTCAGCGATAGCTTGCAGCGCCACTTTGGCAAGGTATATTATCTCGGACGACAGATTGCTGCGACAGTTTGAAACTGTTTTTCCTGTGCGACAGATTGCAGCGACACATTGAAACCATTTTTCCTGAGCGACAGATTGCAGCGACACTTTGACAAGGTGTATTTCCTCAGGCGACAGTTTGCAGCGACACTTTTGGAAGGTATATTCTCTCGGATGACAGATTGCTGCGACAGTTTGAAACCATTTTTCCCGAGCGACAGTTTGCAGCGACACTTTGACCAGCTATATTCTGTGGGACGACAGATTGCTGCGACAGTTTGAAACTGTTTTTCTTGAATGACAGATTGCTGCGACAGTTTGAGACAAAGCGGTTGACCTGTCTATTTCATTCGGGGAAGAACTGGTGCGGTCATGTCTTTCAACCTCGACTGTGAAGTCAAAACAAACACGGCTATCAACATCAGAGATCAAAACAATCCAACAGGATGCAATATATGACATCTGCTATTCTCTCAGATGTGGGCGAGTGTCAAAGCGGTGTTAGGGAGGAATGTATGTGAGGTCGAGTGACAAAGCGGTGTTAGGGAGGAATGTATGTGAAGTCGAGTGTCAAAGCGGCGTTAGGGAGGAATGTATGTGAGGTCGTGTCAAAGCGGTGTTAGGGAGGAATGTACGTGAATTTGAGTGTCGAAGCGGTGTTAGGGAGGAATGTATGTGAAGTCGAGTGTCAAAGCAGTGTTAGGGAGGAAGGTATGTGAAGTCGAGTGTCAAAGCGGTTAGGGAGAAGTGTACGTGAAGTCGAATGTCAAATGTATGTTTAGTTCAATGTCAAAGTGGTGTTAGGGAGGATTGTATGTTAAGTCGAGTGTCAACCAGTGTTAGGCAGGAATGTATGTGAAGTAGTGTCAAACGGTGTTAGGGAGGAATGTACATGGAGTCGAGAAGTTGAGTGTCAAAGCAGTGTTAGGGAGGAATGTACATGAAGTCAAGTGTCAAGGCGGTGTTAGGGAGGAATGTATGTGAAATCGACTGTCAAAGCGGTCTTAGGGAGGAATGTATGTGAGGTCGAGTGTCAAAGCAGTGTTACGGAAGAATGTATGTGAAGTCGAGTGTCAAAGCGGTGTTAGGGAGGAATGTATGTGAGGTCGAGTGTCAAAGCGGTGTTAGGGAGGAATGTATGTGAAGTCGAGTGTCAAAGCGGTGTTAGGGAGGAATGTACATGAGGTCGTGTGTCAAAGCGGTGTTAGGGAGGAATGTATGTGAAGACGAGTGTCAACGCGGTGTTGGGGAGGAATGTATGTGAGGTCGAGTGTCAAAGCAGTGTTAGGGAGGAATGTATGTGACGTCGAGTGTCAAAGCGGTGTTAGGGAGGAATGTACGTGAAGTAGAGTGTCAAAGCGGTGTTAGGGAGGAATGTATGTCGGGTCGAGTGTCAAAGCGGCATTAGGACTTAGGGTTAGGTATGGCTCATAACTATCAGGTTTAGGGTCATTTCAGCTATAGAAGTCATATAATTTCTCCACCAAAGCGTAACTAGGGTAATGTCGAAGCTGGGTGTTCTGCATGAGTGTGCTTCAAGTTGACTTTCAAAGCACTCTTACGAAGGAATGTATCTGAAGTGCAGTGTCAAAGCGGTGTTAGGGAGGAATGTACATGGAGTCGAGTGTCAAAGCGGTGTTAGGGAGGAATGTATGTCAAGTTGAGTGTCAAAGCGGTGTTAGGGAGGAATGTACATGAAGTCGAGTGTCAAAGCGGTGTTAGGGAGGAATGTATGTGAGGTCGACTGTCAAAGCGGTGTTAGGGAGGAATGTATGTGAGGTCGAGTGTCAAAGCAGTGTTAGGGAGGAATGTATGTGAAGTCGAGTGTCAAAGCGGTGTTAGGGAGGAATGTATGTGAGGTCGAGTGTTAAAGCGGTGTTAGGGAGGAATGTATGTGAAGTCAAGTGTCAAAGCGGTGTTAGGGAGGAATGTACATGAGGTCGTGTGTCAAAGCGGTGTTAGGGAGGAATGTACATGGAGTCGAGAAGTTGAGTGTCAAAGCAGTGTTAGGGAGGAATGTACATGAAGTCGAGTGTCAAAGCGGTGTTAGGGAGGAATGTATGGGAGGTCGACTGTCAAAGCGGTGTTAGGGAGGAATGTATGTGAGGTCGAGTGTCAAAGCCGTGTTCGGGAGGAATGTATGTGAAGTCGAGTGTCAAAGCAGTGTTAGGGAGTAGGGAGGAATGTACATGGAGTCGAGTGTCGAAGCGGTGTTAGGGAGGAATGTATGTGAAGTTGAGTGTCAAAGCAGTGTTAGGGAGGAATGTACATGAAGTCGAGTGTCAAAGCGGTGTTAGAGAGGAATGTATGTGAGGTCGACTGTCAAAGCGGTGTTAGGGAGGAATGTATGCGAGGTCGAGTGTCAAAGCCGTGTTAGGGAGGAATGTATGTGAAGTCGAGTGTCAAAGCGGTGTTAGGCAGGAACGTATGTGAAGTCGAGTGTCAAAGCGGTGTTAGGGACGAATGTACGTGATGTCGAGTGTCAAAGCGGTGTTAGGGAGGAATGTATGTGAGGTCAAGTGTCAAAGCGGGATTAGGACTTAGGGTTAGGTATGCTCCGTAACTATCAGGTTTAGGGTCATTTCAGCTATAAAAGTCAGATAATTTCTCCATCAAAGCATAACTAGGCTAATGTCAAAGCTGAGTGTTCGTCATGAGTGTGCTTGAAGTTGACTTTCAAAGCACTGTTCTAGCGGTATTGTCTTTATCAAGTACGTCCGTCCATCCGTACGTACATGTACATAGTGAGATCTCTGCAAAACGGTTTCATCACCGATCAATTCCAAATTTGATATGCTCACTTATCTAGTCAGTGGCCAGAAGGCTATTGAATTTCGACCTGATTGGGCGGAAACCTTGGAGCCCATCCTTAACTTTTGGAAAATCGTTAGGTCAGCATTCAGGGATGTAGAAAGGTGCCAGTGTTCACATGTGCAATCCATCTCCAAACAGAACATACCCGGTCAAAGTGTCGCTGCAATCTGGTGCTCGGGAAACACAGTTTCAAACTGTCGCAGCAATCTGTTGCTCAGGAAAAACGGTTTCAAACTGTCGCAGCAATCTGTCGTTTGAGAGAATATACCTTGTCAAAGTGTCGCTGCAATGTCGCTCAGGAAAAATGGTCTCAAACTGTCGCAGCAATCTGTCGTTCAAGAAAAACAGTTTCAAACTGTCGCAGCAATCTGTCGTCCCACAGAATATAGCTGGTCAAAGTGTCGCTGCAAACTGTCGCTTGGGAAAAATGATTTCAAACTGTCGCAGCAATCTGTCATCCGAGAGAATATACCTTCCAAAAGTGTCGCTGCAAACTGTCGCCTGAGGAAATACACCTTGTCAAAGTGTCGCTGCAATCTGTCACTCAGGAAAAATGGTTTTAATGTGTCGCTGCAATCTGTCGCTCGGGCAAAACAGTTTCAAACTGTCGCAGCAATCTGTCGCTCAGGAAAAACGGTTTCAAACTGTCGCAGCAATCTGTCGTTTGAGAGAATATACCTTGTCAAAGTGTCGCTGCAATATGTCGCTCAGGAAAAATGGTCTCAAACTGTCGCAGCAATCTGTCGTTCAAGAAAAACAGTTTCAAACTGTCGCAGCAATCTGTCGTCCCACAGAATATAGCTGGTCAAAGTGTCGCTGCAAACTGTCACTCGGGGAAAAATGGTTTCAAACTGTCGCAGCAATCGGTCATCCGAAAGAATATACCTTCCAAAAGTGTCCCTGCAAACTGTCACCTGAGGAAATACACCTTGTCAAAGTGTCGCTGCAATCTGTCGCTCAGGAAAAATGGTTTCAATGTGTCGCTGCAATCTGTCGCACAGGAAAAACAGTTTCAAACTGTCGCAGCAATCTGTCGTCCGAGATAATATACCTTGCCAAAGTGCCGCTGCAAGCTATCGCTGAGGAAACACAGATTCAAACTGTCGCAGCAATCTGTCGTCCCACAGAATATACCCGGTCAAAGTGTCGCTGCAATCTGGCGCTCGGGAAAAACAGTTTCAAACTGTCGCTCAGGAAAAACAGTTTCAAACTGTCGCAGCAATCTGTCATTTGAGAGAATATACCTTGTCAAAGTGTCGCTGCAATATGTCGCTCAGGAAGAATTGTCTCAAACTGTCGCAGCAATCTGTCATTCAAGAAAAACAGTTTCAAACTGTCGCAGCAATCTGCCATCCCACAGAATATAGCTGGTCAAAGTGTGGCTGCAAACTGTCGCTCGGGAAAAATGGTTTCAAACTGTCGCAGCAATCTGTCATCCAAGAGAATATACCTTCCAAAAGTGTCGCTGCAAACTGTCGCCTGAGGCAATACACCTTGTCAAAGTGTCGCTGCAATCTGTCGCTCAGGAAAAATGGTTTCAATGTGTCGCTGCAATCTGTCGCACAGGAAAAACAGTTTCAAACTGTCGCAGCAATCTGTCGTCCGAGATAATATACCTTGCCAAAGTGCCGCTGCAAGCTATCGCTGAGGAAAAACAGATTCAAACTGTCGCAGCAATCTGTCGTCCCACAGAATATACCCGGTCAAAGTGTCGCTGCAATCTGGCGCTCGGGGAAAAACAGTTTCAAACTGTCGCAGCAATCTGTCGCTCAGGAAAAACGGTTTCAAACTGTCGCAGCAATCTGTCGTTTGAGAGAATATACCTTGTCAAAGTGTCGCTGCAATATGTCGCTCAGGAAAAATGGTCTCAAACTGTCGCAGCAATCTGTCGTTCAAGGAAAACAGTTTCAAACTGTCGCAGCAATCTGTCATCCCACAGAATATAGCTGGTCAAAGTGTGGCTGCAAACTGTCGCTCGGGAAAAATGGTTTCAAACTGTCGCAGCAATCTGTCATCCAAGAGAATATACCTTCCAAAAGTGTCGCTGCAAACTGTCGCCTGAGGCAATACACCTTGTCAAAGTGTCGCTGCAATCTGTCGCTCAGGAAAAATGGTTTCAATGTGTCGCTGCAATCTGTCGCTCGGGAAAAACAGTTTCAAAATGTCGCAGCAATCTGTCGCTCAGGAAAAACGGTTTCAAACTGTCGCAGCAATCTGTCGTTTGAGAGAATATACCTTGTCAAAGTGTCGCTGCAATATGTCGCTCAGAAAAATGGTCTCAAACTGTCGCAGCAATCTGTCGTTCAAGAAAAACAGTTTCAAACTGTCGCAGCAATCTGTCGTCCCACAGAATATAGCTGGTCAAAGTGTCGCTGCAAACTGTCGCTCGGGAAAAATGGTTTCAAACTGTCGCAGCAATCTATCATCCGAGAGAATATACCTTCCAAAAGTGTCGCTGCAAACTGTCGCCTGAGGAAATACACCTTGTCAAAGTGTCGCTGCAATCGGTCGCTCAGGAAAAATGGTATTAATGTGTCACTGCAAACTGTCGCAAAGGAAAAACAGTTTCAAACTGTCGCAGCAATCTGTCGTCCCACAGAATATAGCATGTCCATTCACATTTCTCCATTTCCCTATCAATAGTTTTCATTCATAGGAAGTGTTACGAGAAAATCGGTCAGGTTTGACAAGTGTAGAAAGGTGCCAGTGTTGGCATGTCCAATGCATCTCCAAACAGGAGATACTCGGTCAAAGTGTCGCTGCAAACTGTCGCTCAGGGAAAACAGTTTTAAACTGTCGCAGCAAACTGTCGTTTGAGAGAATACACATTGTCAAATTGTCACTGCAATTTGTCTCTCAGGTAAAATGGTTTCAAACTGTCGCAGCAATCTGTCGTCCGAGAGAATATACCCTCTCAAAGTGTCGCTGCAATCTGTCGCTCAGGAAAAATGATTTCAAACTATCGCAGCAATCTGTCGTTCCAGGGACAACAGTCTAAAACTGGTTATACTTCTGTATCTTAACTTCCATGTTTTCAGGTTTGCTAAAAGTCTTGCTGTTTTTGGCAGAAATTAAAATTTCAAACTGTCGCTCTAAACTGTCGTCCTTGGAAATGGTCTCACACTGCCTTCACTACTACATCCCGCATTTCGTGATCCCTTACATGGAAGACCCACCCCGGGGAGCCACCTTTATTTAATTCAATATGAAAATTTTGGCCCTCAAAAATATAATAAAATAATATATATTAAAATCAATGCAATGAAATACATTCACATATAATTTTTTTAAACGATTCTCAAAAGAAAGTCATTATTTCCAAGTTGATTTATTAAAGTTGCGAGCTCATCTGTGATTTTCCCTGTATATAGCGTTTTAATAATATGTAATTGGAGTTTGGTCTGTTGGTTATTTCATATTAAAATAAATGAAAATATATAAATAAATAATAATTTGCATATTGGATTTCTGTAAATGTATACAAATATAATCATATATTCATACCTCCTTATCAATTGCTCTCCTTTCTGGGGCTTTAAGACCAATAAAATCAAACTGGTCTCTCATGTACTTTTTCATGGCGATGGCATTCTTGGTATTTCTGTTTGCATCATATTCTTTCCTGAGCAAATTCAAAATCTTATGTGCCGCGTTCAAGTTTGTTCTCTGGTTCGACTTTGAGGCAGCTTTTTCACAGGTTTGCTGACTGGTAGAGAATCGTGCATGAGTTGAGACTGATTTCAGACCTTTCCTCACAGTTCTGACTTTAGGCATGGTTAACCTGTGGATGTAGAGTAAAACATCTGATCAGAAATGAAAACATGCAAGTTATTTCTTCCATCATGTTTTCAAATCCTATAATATTTGTTTGGATATCGGCAGCAATCAGCTGTAACTTGACAGCTATTGGGAATACAAAAAATCAGAGGATGTGAAAAACTATTTTATCTCAGCGCAACTACTTGGATAGTTTGCATGCAGCCCAGCATGCTATTAAATAATTCAATATAAATCAAAATTATTAAATTTTGATTGATACTAAATATTTAATAAAAGTCAGTTATTAAATTTATATTGTTATTAAATTTATGTTGGGCTGCATGTTGGACTACACAGTAAAAAATATTTTCTAGCATTTTCTGAAAAAATCTTACTTAAGAAATTACATCTGCCATGTTTTATAACAGTACAGTACATCAGAAGACAACTGAGTGTAACTACAAAAAATAACTACAGTATGTTGAAGAACATTGAATTTTTTTCTACCAATCAGTCAAAACATATTTTTTCATTGTCCAATAAATTTCAAGGATGGGTGAATCATGGTGTTAATTTGGTTTACCTCCAAATTGTATAATTGCTCACCATGAGCAGTGCTATTTCGGCTTGGTGAAATTGGATTAACTGGAAGACGGTTTGCTTTAAGACGGATTTAAACTGAAAGGTGAGGCGTTGAAAAACGTTACCACTCACGATCATTTGACTAGCAAACAATCCTCCGTGAACATCACAAACTTAAGACAAAACGAAAACCTAGCTCGTAAAGCTAGGGCTCAACTTCACTCCTATGGCTTAATAGACAGTGACGATTCAGTGTCCCCAGATTCTCAGGACAGCGACTCCGACTATCCATCTATTTCGAGAAAATAAACGAAAGACACTAAAATCAGGAATGGTGGCCAAGCCATCCAAAAAAGTTAAATGTCAGTTAGACTGGCCTCATGCTGCTTTAAGCTTCAAATTTACCAGTAACCCTGTTACTTTCAGCAGTTTGTATTTTAATTAGTTAGTAGCAGGAGAGTTAGAAATTGTTTTGAATGCTAATATAACCAGCACAGAAAAGCAGGCCAGGTTAGATCTCCTGAGAAAGATAGCGTATTATCAAAGTGAGTTTGACTGGGATACACTAAGAAATTTTTATGCTGCAGGCTAAAGTTGATTGAAAAGGGGGAGAAGAACTGGGGGGACGATACATCTATCCTAGAGGTCCGCATGCTCATGGGCAAGCGGGGAAAGCATTATGAAAGGAAAGGAGGGGTAGGGAGAAATAGTATTGATTCCAATAAATCAGCCACTAAACCTGATTGGGCACTGAAATTCAGTAACAGCATGTATGCCATGTTATAATCAACATTTAGATTCTATTATATTGCTATTAATATGTACATGTAAATATGTCTTGGAACAATTCATGCTGCATGTATAAAATGAATGTGTCTTGGTCATATGTGTGCATGCATATACTTGTAAAGTTGTATGTATGTCATTGCTTGGTTAGTCCTGCTTCTGCTGTTTGACCGTACTAATTTACAGGTCCTGTATATATGTTTTCAGTCAGAAATGGTTTACTCTCTCTCTCACAGCATGTATTTATTAATGACAATCGGTGCTCTATGTTAACCTCACGGGCAATTAAATTATATAGAAAGCTATTATGAAGAGTTGAGTCATTTACTGCGAGTCGAGTGAAGGAAATTAGAAATATAAACTTGATTTTTTTTTTGGTAGAAATATTAAGAAATTCAAGGTTATAACTTATGAGTCTCCTATACTTCAGAGTTCGAATTTGGCACCTGTCCGTCAGTCCGAGACTGGTAAAAAATCAAACGGACTGGTGTGAGTGACTCACTGAACAACAAGTCCGTCGGACTGGTAACAAAAAAGCTCTCAGTTCATTGTGTAAACTATTTCTCTGGATATCTCCGCACAACTTGTAAAGAATGAAAAACGAAATGTCTGTTTTCGGTTACCTGACCGAGTCTAAATAAATCGTGCGAGTCTAAAAAAAATTTCCAACAAATTCCAACGAAATCACGACCACAGCCGCGTTTCACGACAACAACAACAACCGTACAGCGGTGCGAACACTGTCAACATACCGTAAAGTGTGACTGTAATGCAGCATGGCAATGCAGGTTGGCGATTAGACTGAATCCAGCCCCTGTTTCATAATGTATTTTAAACGAGAAACAAGAGGAAGTAACTCTGCCTATTAAGAAATTTGCTTGAAACAGGGACTGGACGGAACGTCACAAGGGAGCTAACTTTGCAAGAAAAAATGCACAATATACTGTGCATTTTTTGTCACCAATGAAAACTCCGTATTCTGACCCCGCCCCCAACTCAAAGGATTTGATTGGTTCGTTCATATACGCACGCTGGAAGCAATGCGTTCATGTGACGTCAACAATGAGAATGACGTTCCTACCATGACCTCAACAATGGGAATAACGTTACTGCTGAGACAGTATGGCATTAGAATGAAATTGATACAAATGTTGCGACCGAAGGTAAAAACATGTCAATCGTCCAGACTAACCACGCCTCCAGATGGAATCTTTACACGACGAAACCCATCAAATCGTCCAGTCTCTATTTTAAAAATAATTTTTTCATTTTTTTTTTCATTATTTTTTTTTTTCATTCTATTTATTTATTTATCAAACGTATATATTTATTAAAGATCATTTTATTATTATTAAATAGTACATATGAAATAGAGACTCATCCAGTCTAGTTGGCAATCTATTCAGAAAATAAAGATTCCAATTCCAGGTCGGGAATCGAGAAATCAGCAACATGATTACGCTTGAGTCGACCTGATCATGTTTACCAGGACAATTTTAAAAATATTCTTCATCAACTTCGAAAGATATCTACTGATTTTTTGGCTTGAAATGGCGTTTGTTGAAGTAGTGTTTTTCGCAACGACACGTGCAGTCAAAGTCGCCGTCAAAGTCTAGCCGACGGGGTTTGTCGTCTGTGATTATCTTCACACGCACTCAAGAAATTCAAGAAATGCACAATTATTAATTTCTTATTTAGTAGCAACCATCACAGAGCACAAAATATTCAGATGACAAATGTTCCCACATCATCTTTTATTTAATATTAACGGACGAGTAAAAATATTTGCGGACTGGTTACATTTTTGGCTCACCAGTCCGGTGGACTGGTTCAAATTTTTCTTAAATTCGAACACTGTACTTAAATTTTCTTGGATGAGAAAAATATATGTTTCAGCCTATTTGGAGAAAGTTAACCATTTTCTTTAAAGTGAACGTAAAGGCTGCGACAACACACGCACTGTGTGGAAGAACTATATTAAAAGTATCATTTGGCAGCAACAAATATTTTTTGTGATTTTTTCCCTTCCAAAAAAAAAATTCCAAACACGGGAATTATTGACTGATGCAACGAGCGACTGGAGTCGGCCATATCAGTTTATTGATTAGCCTTGCGCCAATGAAAACGCTTGTACGGAGCACGTGATATTTTCCTGTGACGTAGTATCACTTTGTTTTGGCATCGCTGTAGCACGAATTGTAATTGCGGTGGTGGAGAGCTCGGCTGTTTCAAGCGTGTTTTGATTGTGTTGCGTGTCTCCAGCAAGTGTTTACTGACCTGAAACGTTCGATGAACTACTCACTACTTTCGCCGACATCGGAGCGTTTTGGTTCAAACTGGTAACCCTGTAAACCTTCATATGTCTCTTTGTCAGAACTTGAAGTCAGGCTAGCCTCCTCGTGCGTCGCTATGTTTACATGCTTTCTGCGCTTTCTAACTCCACGAATAAAGAGCTCCAAGGTGATACAACGTCACTGCTCTGAGTGAGATAGCCAGCATGGCGGCAGCCGGGGAACAATAATACAACGGAGATAATTTCGTTCGTACTCGGTGCAAAAAAATCCCCAAAAATATTTGTTGCTGCTATTTCAGTATTTCAATGTAGCTCTTTCCCACAGAGTGCATGTTGCCTCAGCCTTTACGTTCACTTTAACATTGAAGAGCAGCCAAAAAGTTCTTAATATAATAAATAATATATGTATTCTTGTGTGGTTAAACTCATTTACTTCTGATCAAATTTATTGTCTTAAAAAGACAAAATGTAAATTCTTAATGGGGATCGCCAGCCACACTAGGCGGCGCTAGTGCTCCAACAGGTAAAGAAGACGTGACGTCATAAAACGAACAATTATAATGTCGTTACATTATGACGTTGCCTTTGTGACGTCCAGAAAAAAGACATGGGCATGCGCCGTTTACCTCTTGGTACACGTAGCCACCTGGCGTAAGTTCGAGCTGACAGGATTCTTCGAGCTGGCACTATTCTTCAAGCTGAAAAAGGCTGGAATAGGTGGTAATTGGTTGCAGGTGGTCAGTAAAATGTATAGTTTAGGCCAAGCCGGAGTTAAAGCCGGTTGTGGAGTTAGTAAATTATTCCCAGTTACCCGAGGGGTTCATCAAGGGAGTGTCCTTAGCCCCACTCTCTTTAATTTATTCATAAATGATCTCTGGTGAATCTTAGTACACCAAAATCTCCAGTTCTATGGGACGAGCAAGTGCCCGGATTGGCATATGCTGATGATTTAGTATTATTGTCGACTGATAAGCAAGATCTACAACGTAAACTAGACATACTCAATGATTATGTTCAACGTTGGCATTTATCAATCAATGGTGACAAGTCTAATGTGGTTGTATTTGGCCAGAATCAATGCTCCAGAGACGTTTACAATATTGGGGGTGTGCCATTGAAATGTGTAGCCAGTTATAAATACTTAGGTATTACTTTCCAGGGTAATGGAAACTTTAACAAGGCAGTATCCAACCTTACCTTAAAAGGTAAAAGGGCTCTATTCTCTTTGCGCAATTCGATCGACTCCTTTAACTTAAATGTGAACAGTTGCTGCGGACTGTTTGACTCGTTAATTAAACCTATTATACTGTTTGGCTCTGAGGTTTGGGCAGGATACTGCTTTGGTAATGGAGACATCCATTCAATGCTTTTTAAAAGCACAGAGGTGGAAAATGTACATCTTAGATTCTGTAAACAGTTACTTGGAGTTGGTTCAAAAGCTGTCAACTTGGAGAATTCTTGGCCGTTCTTGGAGAATTTGGTAGATTTCCTTTAGTACTCCATTCCATCACCAACTGCATTAATTATCTGTTTCACATATTTAACTCTGAACCTTCATCATTATTATATAAAGCATACTTGGAACAAGCAGAGGAAAGTAGATCTGGCACTACCAACAATTGGGTCCAGTTCATTAAAAAAACCCTGATATCTCTCAAAAGCTATCACATCTGGGAAAATCAAGGCTGTAAATATCCGAAAGCTGCAGTCAGGTTTATTCTCAAGGAATTGCAGAAGGTATATAAAATGGATTGGAAAAATAATATTGAAAATATGAGTAAGCTTGATAGTTACAGAACCTTCAAAAGCAACTTTGAACAATCATCTACTATATTAAATATCCGTAATAAATCTTTGAGATCTGCTTTAGTTAAACTGCGCATAAGCGCACATCCGCTGCAGATCGAGAGGGGTAGATACTTAAGGCCTAAACCACCCAGATGTGACAGACTTTGTACACATTGTAATATGATAGAATCTGAGCTACACTTTTTACTTGAGTGTAGGCGTCACCTTGATAGAAGAATGGTTTTATTTTCCAAGTTACAGAATGTATCCCCAGGTATACAATCTATGAGCAATGATGCCATGTTTATATATCTAATGCGATCGAAGAATCCAGTTATTGTCCAAGCCCTAGCATTGTATACAGCGGAGTGCTTCTCTACTTATACTGATCGCATTGTCAACCAACGTTAACTGACGAGTAATACTCATTATGTTTATAATATACCCTTCTTGTCACTGACTTGAGTCTTAATGTACAGGTATCATCAGTGCAGAGCTCTTGAATACATTTGCTCGTTATCAGGGAGTAGCATCTGTTTCTCTATAATATACTATACACAGTACATCTGTATCTGTCATTACATACTAGACAGGTTAATATTTCATATAGATCTGTATCTACGGACCTTGCTGTTACTACTACTGTTATGTTTTTGTCTTGTGTGTAATTGCCTTTGGCCCTCTGTGGCATATCTGTGCAAATAAATGATTCTGATTCTGATTCTGTATATACCTAGGTGAGATGGGCGTAAGCGAACACTTCACGAAAGTACTGGGAGGCGACATGTCCGACTATTAGCAGCCCCAGGAATGGCTGCCTTTAGTCTCGAATGGCTGTGTAACCGACTCCACTCCAGGGAAGAACAGCCACGCCCACCTACACAGCAAAGGTTCTATAGCTACCCCTACGACCCCAAATATCAACTTGAAACATTTGTAACTCCTGCTGTCCGAAAGTTTTACTAGTGCCACTCGCATTGAAATATCCTGGCTTTGTGCTAATTTTTACTCTATGGTAAGACACCCATACCACAAAACATCAATCTGATTAAAACTCAGACTTAATAACCGCTGATACCTAACCGCTTAATTAGCGACATTTCCGCTAACGACATTTTCTAGCGACATTAGGTCTGAGTTTTAATCAGATTGCACGAAACATGAACTTGATACTTGTTTTTACTCCAGTCCACTCCAGCCCCAGCGGTTTAACGCGATCGCCGATCAGTTAATAACACTGCGAATGTCAACGTGATGACAGCAACGAAATCAGAATAGTTTTGTCTAGCACGATTGAATTTAATTCCCTCCTTAGTTATGATCTATACCTGATGGTGATGAAATATAACCTACTGACCCATATCACTTCTTCCCGCCAATTTGGCGATGTAATCTCTCTTCGTCACTTTGACACGGTGGAATATGATAACGGTAAACACATAAGGGGATCACGTAGGCGAAGCCGATATATGACATACGGGTGTTTTTTGCCTGGTTCCGCACGACCGTTTTCCTCTTCTCACCATTGTAAACAAGGGCAGGTAACCCGCCTACGTGTCGTGTGCCAACGCAAACTTTGGTTATCTCCCTGTAAACTCGGAGTTGGACACCCGTTCGGTTGTTTCCGTTCATTGCCGTGACAGAATGCTAACTCTGCGCGGGAGTTGAGAATACAATTTTCAGATTCTCGCTGTGAGTGTGATGCAAAGCCTGGAGAGGGATTTATTTTGTTTGTCTAGAAGAACAGGTGGAAATGTGTATTTGAGGTAAAGTATGGGGGTGATGTAATGGCAAGGGGCATGGTATACGAAAAAAACTGTTCAGTTTCCCCAAAAGGGCGATTTTTCTATTTCGTGATTCTGACAACAACAACAACATTTTGCTTTGGAAATAATAATAATAATATAATTGACACTTGACATGACACTCCCAATTCTGCAACAAGTAAAGCCTAAAGGCTCCCAAGTACGATTAAATTTGTCAACGTTTCTATGAGAAAAATAGACCAGATAACAATTTGCACCATCACTGCAGTAGTCCGACCCAATTTAACAGGTTAGAGCAAGATGCCCATTTTAGCTATAATTGCTAATTTTCGCTATTATAGGCCATTTTAGCAATAGAGCGATAGCTAAATTGGGCAACAGCCTTATTCTCTTAGACGGAGGTATCCCAGCAGCCTTTGCGGCGCTCCGTGACAACTGTGGCGTGGGCTAAAGCAAGGCCTAGCGACGTATTCACTTAGCCCAGGCAGACCGCGCTTCTCGCCGTTAAATCGTATTTCCTCGATGTTTGCGGCTGGTAATCATTTGGAATCGATAATATATTGTTAATAAGGTAACATTTAACAGCTGAAAGGATCAATTGTGTGGTAAAGACTCCAGGAAAGGGTAATAAACAGCTCTAAATAACCCACAGCACTGATCTACAGGGCGCTAACCCAGCCGTTAAAATCCTGGGGTTAACACAGCGGCAACACCGTCATTGTCGGCATATAACACGGATAATCTGTTTTAATTTCCCCCCATAAAGCTGTTAATTATCCATATTCAGTGATTGACTTATTAAATGATTGACTTATTAAATGATTGACTTATTGATCATGAAATGCTAAATAACGCAGATATATAATTGTAGCAAAATTCCTTCACCGTTATGGATAGTCTGTGTTCTTCTGCTTTTATAAAGCTGTTAATTATCCAGATTTAATGATTGACTTAATGATCAGGAAATGGTAAATAACGCAGATATATATACTTGTTTTAGCAAAATTCCTTCGGTTATATATAAACTGAGTTTTCATGACAATCTCAGACCATATTTACAACTAGCACGATGAGTTACGAATATTCAGATATTCTGCCAGGTGAGGCAAAGACAAGATATCAGTCAAAACTCTCGCTAGTCGGTTTGGATAAATGCCCTTACAAGTTTGACTGTTTATACAGAAAATTTACCATACGGTTATTAGCCACGGATACATACTCCTCCATGCTGATGTTAATCATTTTAATAAGTCAATCACTGAATAATATGGATAATTAACAGCTTTATGGGGGGAAATTAAAACAGATTATCCGTGTTATATGCCGACAATGACGGTGTTGCCGCTGTGTTAACCCCAGGATTTTAACGGCTGGGTTAGCGCCCTGTAGATCAGTGTTGTGGGTTATTTAGAGCTGTTTATTACCCTTTCCTGGAGTCTTTACCACACAATTGATCCTTTCAGCTGTTAAATGTTACCTTATTAACAATATATTATCGATTCCAAATGATTACCAGCCGCAAACGTCGAGGAAATACGATTTAACGGCGAGAAGCGCGGTCTGCCTGGGCTAAGTGAATACGTCGCTAGGCCTTGCTTTAGCCCACGCCACAGTTGTCACGGAGCGCCGCAAAGGCTGCTGGGATACCTCCGTCTAAGAGAATGTGAAAGTGCAAACATGTCCTGAGAAAAGTTTGCCATGTGCTCTCGGTCTTCGGATCGGCAAGGAGCCGTAACATAATGAATTGATCTATGCAACATACCACTCTGTAACCCTCAAGCTTAACGTAATTTAACCGACTAAGCATTTGAATTTAGGTCTCCGACGGAAGTCTGGATTTTAATCGGCATAAAATGCAACAAAACGACAGAATCTTACCACGTACTTCGCAGACACCATCCACTTCTCTCTCCTCCATGTCATGATGCCGGAAACTCCAGCATCAGCGCCCTCCTCTGGTCACAGCAACTGCTTAATCAGTTGCCTCCCTGTTAAATCGCCGTCCATCCCTTCTCGGGACCTCCTATGACTAAAATTTACCGGCTAAGCCCGCTAATTACAACGACATGTAATTCGACGCGTCTGTAATAAATACTCGTACTATTCCGTATCACAATTGTGGCGGGAAAATCACTTCACTCCAATTCGTCAATACTGAGTGACGCCGAGTTGTTTTCAACATGTTTTAAAGAAAAAAACCCCAATTACATGCTGCAAGAAGAATCCTATATTTCGCACAACGACATGAAATCCCTGCAAAAGATATGTATGCAGATTTCCTAGGATATACAATTATTTCATTTGCCGTTACTTGTCGGCTAATATATTTGCACACACACCAACATGAAGCAGTGCATTCTAGTTGAAGTTACATGAAGGACTGCACATAACCGATTGCGTTTACGCAGTTCAGAGAAGAGCAACAAAATCTATCTATAACACGGATGGGCGCAAGAGTGGGGAAAAACAATAAATGGAAATAATTGATGACAGAGAAATTGTCCATCAAAAAAAGTTGGCCCAGGCCCAATGCCAAAATCAAAGTCTGCACGAATTCCTTGCGTAACACACGACACTCGTGCAGAATATTTGCATCTTAATACACAGGATTGCCGTGCAAGCAGTTGGTACACTTTATTGTGCACTGGTTTGCTTCATAAAGACAACCAAACCAGAAATCCCTTCCCTTCTACCGCAGGCACAAGAGCGAAACATGGTTTGTTATGGACTAACTTAGATCATTGAAACTTTTCAGTTAATGATATATATTTAATTTTGTGATATTGATTATGTAGGGTTCAGCTGTTGAACCGAAATTTCCTATCGCAAAATTTTCGCCTCCCGACCTGGGTAACAGCGGGTGGATTTGCGCTCATAAAAAACAATACCTACCGCTTTGTACTCGTTTGGATAGAATACGTATTTGCCTACTTCCCTTGCCATTTATTTTCTCTGTCCACCTCCTTTCATTTCCATAAAACATGTTGAAAACAACTCGGCGTCACTCAGTATTGACGAATTGGAGTGAAGCGATTTTCCCGCCAAAATTGTGATACGGAATAGTACGAGTATTTATTACTGACGCGTCGAATTACATGTCGTTGTAATTAGCGGGCTTAGCCGGTAAATTTTAGTCAATAGGAGGTCCCGAGAAGGGATGGACGGCGATTTAACAGGGAGGCAACTGATTAAGCAGTTGCTGTGACCAGAGGAGGGCGCTGATGCTGGAGTTTCCGGCATCATGGCATGGAGGAGAAAGAAGTGGATGGTGTCTGCGAAGTACGTGGTAAGATTCTGTCGTTTTGTTGCATTTTATGCCGATTAAAATCCAGACTTCCGTCGGAGACCTAAATTCAAATGCTTTGGTATGTTGCAATGCATAGATCAATTCATTATGTTACGGCTCATTGCCGATCCGAAGACCGAGAGCACATGGCAAACTTTTCTCAGGACATGTTTGCACTTTCACATAAGGCTGTTGCCCAATTTAGCTATCGCTCTATTGCTAAGGCCGTTGTTAATTAATTCTTTGTTTCTCGTAACCTTGCTTTTGAAAATAGACATGCTGAGGGCGATAATTATTAATTATTAATTATTACCTAGCGAGAAAAAAAAAAAAAAATACTAAAACAAAACTTGGGATGCAAAATTTGAAAATATAAAACCTTTTACTGGACTAGATTTATCAAACAAAACCTCTGCTAGAGGAACAGTGACCTGCTAATTAAATGAATAATGCATACATAATAACCATTAAAAAGAAATCACAGCTCACAATCCATAGACATGATTATGTGAGGTGTCATATATGGAGCTAATTTAGAACTGGTTTCCATCAGATTAGTACTGGCTAACAATATTAAATCAGCCTTCACCAAAGCAACCATAAATAGTAATAATATTAATCCTAATTTTTTAGGATTCATAAATTTTCCTATAATACAGCTGTCCTAAGCAAGTCACTGGTCAACAACAACAACAATAGCTTTGGTCTAATCACGATGCCTTCTTCTGATTTTCAGAGTCAGTAAAGACTTGGAAGAGAAGTCTTTCTTCTCTTCCAAGTCCGCCACTGTGGATTCTTGATCCATGGCACCGAGTGATTTATAGATTTATATAATTTATTTGCTGATTACAAGCGCCCATATAATGCAGGAGAATCATCGACGGAAGTTTCAAATCTGCCTTGGAAAGAAAACGCTCGATGACAGAGCTGGCGGTCGTCTTTTCAGAGAATAGGAAAGTTGTGAATTTAACATAAAACTGACCGTTTGTTGAAGCTATCGTGGCTCCGTTGGCCAAAACATTTTGATCAAAACCAGGATGAATGCGATCAACCATGCGGACATTTCTACATTCATGCGCGGTGTACGAGGAACGAAAGGGGTGTATGATGAACATATTTCCGTTCGAATTGAGAACTCCGCGTGCAAATCGATATGTAGTTTGCAGACGAATAGTTATACTTCTTCACTTCTCAATGCATATTTCGTTAGATTACATTGTGGATGTTCAGTTTGTTGTTATTTACTGTTTTTGCGATCAGACAAGCTACGGAATTGAGACCACAGAATTTCCTTCCGGAGCTCCGACTGGAAAACATAATGACGTAGCTTAGAGGATTCCCAAGAAAGTTTGCCGTTTCATTGGTCAGTTTATGGGGAATCCCTTGAACTGCACAACAGGTGGCGCTGCAGTGCCCTTCGAACGGATGACGGCTTTACGAAACTTGTTACGACAATCTCGGTATTTTACGAGCAATTTAATCACTGGAGAGCGCTGCTTCGCGAAATCAGAACTCATTATAGGCATTTTTTTTAGGGATCAGTACCAATAATTAATACAATGCGTAATTATTGCTTGCAAAAATACTGATGCGGGCGGGTTACGGGAAACGAACCATTAATTAACAGCGGCCTAAAATGCCCTATAATAGCGAAAATGAGCAATTATAGCTAAAATGGGCATCTTGCTCTAACCTGTTTAAGTATATTAATATCCTATCAATGCTTCCCAATCGTACATGTTGCTATATAGGATCTTACATATTTCAACTGAATTTGGTGTTCTGAGTGCCCATCTTATGAATGTTTAATAGCATTATGACATCATGGTCGCATCTGGATTAATCCACTTGTATTTGGGGAGGGGAGATTGGGTAAACAGACACGGTGACCCTTTGTTTACACCAAAGACCAGTCCACATATCTACCCCGTATCATGGTGCCACAATATCCGGACAACAGCAACATGAAAAGACACCCTGCCAGCGCGTCATCTAAATCGGCGGAGCCAGCCAAAAGTTCTTTCTCATTAATGTTTCCTTCAAATTACTAAGAAGCATTTTCAGGATTGGTTGACACTTGAGTTACTACAAGCCTGTTAGATCCTCCAAATGGGGTAGCAGATAAGATTTAATTTTAATTAGATTGAGTCCACCTTACTCTGTCTTGGACCTGGCATGTCTACTACTATCAAATACGTAGACATGGAGTTGATCTCGAAACCTCAAAGTGGTCCATGGTCACCATGTCGAACACGTTGCATTGAGGTTTCTCAGAATGAGTTTGCTTATATGCTTAACATGAATCTCTAAAAGTAGACTGAGCTTCCTATGACCCTTCAGTCTCACGACGGATAATTTCCGACAGACTGTCTGGCTGAGGTTTCTCTCTCATACAAAAATCGCAAAATGGGAGCGACCACGAGGTGACCTCAATCCAGTAAAAATTATTTAAAAAAAATATTTGACAGTTTTATTTATGAATAATTTTGTTCATTGTTAATCCAAATTTAACAAGATCTGTCATATTCTTCTTAAGTTCAGCAGTTTTAACTTCTATCTCATTCCAAATGAAAAACTGGGTCAGTTGTGGTTTTTATTGAAGCAAATGAAACAAACGTGGAGTTGTTAACACTGTAATAGACGAAGAACAATTTAAGGGATCTTGTTAACTTTGGGCTGAAAATGAAAGGAGATTATTCATTGATAAATAAATATATGTGAGTGAAGTGTTGTAGAATGGCCGAATATTTAAATTTTTTTTTTTTTTACTGGGATGATGTCGTGCGAGCCTGTGGTCGCTCCCATGTTGCACTTTTTGTATGTAGATTGATGGCCTATAGACAGATGCAGGGGTCGAAATGTTCAAAATAATTTACCTGTCACATGAGACAGGTGAACAAAATGTTTACCTGTCACCTTTAAGATTTACCTGAACATGTGATTGTTGAAATTGTCAGCTACATGTAATTCCAAGATTAATGACAAAGCTCCATGTTGCAAGCTTCCAATAAATTAACAACACCTTGTCTCCATGCACTAATTGAATGAATTTTGCCACAGAAATATTTCGAACACCAAAAAAAAAAAAAAAAAACTTATCGGGCACCTGTCACTGGAGACAGGTACTATATTTTACTACCTGTCTCTTTCAAAAATTACCTGTCCCTGACAGGTAGACAGGTGTAAATTTCGACCCCTGAGATGTAAGTTGCAAGTTGTGTAAGCTTATATTTTATCTCCCCATCATTATTCTGGCATTGAGTCTGCTGTATGATGTTATTGGATGTACATGTATTGTGACAAGGAAGGAAAGTACTGTAGATACTGCCACTTACTAGTGTTTTTGTTATGTTTCTGTGTTATACATGTTGGAAAGGATCTCCAGGGTACTGTTCTTAACACCTGAAATTCTCCATGGAATGCATCAAGATAATTTGAAAAAAAAAATTATCGCCATTTTGTATGTTTATCATTTTGTCCATCAGCCATTTTGTCCGGCTGCCTTCCTGTCCGTTTGCAAATTTATTCATTGCCATTTTGTCTGCTCCCCGTTCTTTGGATAAATCATGTAATTTGTGAGATTGTTCTACCATTGATAGCATCTGTTCTATGGTGTGGTGTTTGTTAAGGTGGATCCTACATACTGATTTGTGTAGTCCTGAATCTGCTTTGTCTCTGTTGATACATCAGTTTACAGACAAAACGTTTTAAATATTTTACAGTCAGATTATATTCAGATGTCAGCAGTTTCATTTGTAGTTCCTGAATTGAGGTACCAATACCAATACAAGTCACAATGTGGTGGCAGTAATAGTACGGTAATTCCTCTAATAAATCGATTACCCTATCGGAAAACGATCACCCACAATTTTTTGAGAAAAGTATGATTGGAAGTTGTAATAATTCAATCACCTCCGATTTTCAGTCAATCATGTTTGTAAAAAACATTTACAAGTGAAACTGGAGTTGGTCAAAACGAGGGTGAACCTCAATTAGAGACCACCGTTTAAGGGAAACTGAATTTCAATCAAGACGAAAACTGAATTTGAGTCAGTTAAAACTGAATGTGATTTGCGTAACTTACCATTCGTTGTTTATTACTGTTTACGAGTGGTTGAGTCGACGAAGAAACTCACACAGACATAGCGATATTGAACAACCCGCCATTTTGCGTGAGATCCACGCGCGAGATGAAATTACATGTAATTCAGGGAATCATTTTCACTACATTGGTTAAGCTATTTGATCTTCCCGTTGCCGAATACAGACACACACACGATCTTTAAACACGTGCATTGAACACTGCCTGCCATATGTTTCACCATATGCAGTCTACCCGAGGACTTTAATTCCAATAATTCCAACTGGCTACTTGACACGACTACTTAAAATTAAGAACAGAAAATGAATGAATTAACTGGTTGAAAATAATCACACCCAACTTAAGTATAATTTGAAACAAATCACTTACAAGTGGCAGTATCGGAGACTGGGCACTTGATGATTCAAACTTTCACTTCTCCGACTTCCGCGAATCACAGCTTTTACTCAGTTGTAATAAATCGTTCACCCCTCATTTTTAATACCTCAAATATCACTTCTAGTGATCGATTTATTAGGGGAATCACCGTAACCAGCATAAAACCCAGTCTGTATGGTTTCCTTTTCACCCATCGGGAAGAACAGTCTTCCAATCAGCATGTTCATATGGTCATCCGACCATCATCAATTTATTGTCCAGTAATCTGTTACTATTTGATGGACTTAAATGGAAGGAGTTAACTAAGTATCTTATAGATGTGCACTGTCAGGTATTTATTATCCATTGCACCCTTTATCACATCTGTCAACAATTTCATGTCCAGTTCATATGACAGATACTATTGGATGAATAACTTCAAAACTTCCCGGGACATGCTTATTATCTGGCAGATGTGCATGGTTTAGTTCTACATGTACCTAAGCAATTGTCTCACATTTAGGGAACTTTACCTTTTATTCTAGTGACATAGTTGTAACTGATAATGTCCTATTTATGTGATGAAAGGTAAATTTTTCTTATAATTACCCTGAGTTGGTCTACCATTCCATTTCCTCCCCAGCAATTTACTGACTGTATATTTGACATCTTGTACAATCAACTAGTTCCACAGTTTTGACTGGAGCCCTCTGAAACATGAAGGCTTCCTCAGCACGTTTTGAAGATATGTGTCACTGTTATATTTATGTGATCAGTTTTAATTTCTGTTAAAATTAACAATACCATCATGATGAAGTTCTTGACATTTCTGCCAAATCTGTGGCCCTATGGACCAAACGAACAAACAAACAAACAGAGACTGTGACAGTCAGACTGTTACTGAAATTATAGTAATATTTTGACCCTTAACCTGTACTGTACATACAGCTGGCTACAATATGCATGTAATCTAATGTTCATGAGCTGACATTAAAAGTGAACTGTAAAGCTTTTAATTTTTTTTCTGAAATGTTGCTTACATACTTCTTGTGTTATGTGATATCTGTTATACGATTTTGGGGCGAATATATTTTCCTAAATTGTACTAATAACAAGATTAAAGTTATCCTGTTATAAACCTGTATTAAAAACTTGCATCGCTTGTCTCTCTTCACTTGTAGAACATTATGACATTATAGAGGAAGTTTTAGTTAATGTATCATTTTACATGATGTCTAGCCCGAATCACATATACAGACCGAAAAGGAAAAAAAAAAATAAGACGTCAGTCGCTCGAGATCTTCAACTGCACACGGCGTGGGGAATTGAGACAAAGGCACGAAAAGCATTTTATCGAATAAATAATATGATTTGGCATCTCCAGAACTTTGATAATCAACTAATGACTCATTCTGTTAGACGAAATCTTCTTCCAAACTCTAATTTTGTCATCTAACTCGTCAAGTTGCCGCCATTTTCAGTCTCGTTGAGAGAACGAGATTGTCAACGCGATTGACCTTTCTGACCACGTGACTCGTCCATTTCACCATAGTCAGATCAGAAAGGTCACGATACTAGTGCGCGCGCGCGGCCAAGTCTCGTTGAGCTGCAATCTGAAGAAATGGCGGTAAACATCGAAATCGAGCGTTTATTGTGTTTTCTTCGTCGTCACTAATTTTCTGGAGTCCCAAACAGTCAAAAGAGATGGTACATGGTGAAAGAAGCTCAGGTCGGTCAAACTATATCAAATTGGCATATTTTTTCTCTCCCGTTTCGTTATTTTCGTCAGCGAAAAGTTGCTCTTCGCGACACGAATTTTTTTCTCCAAAATTTAACCCACCCTCGATCTGGGCTGTGATAGGAATGCCACGCCCCCTTACCCTAAATTCACAGCCAGAGTTTCTGGGTTAACATGATGTCATGCTACGTCGGATGAATGAGTGAGGACCACTGTTCCAAAAACAATGTGAGGCTATCGATGACATTTTCGAAAGTTGTGGCTCCCCTTTTCTGGTGGTATAAGTTTTGACTTATATACTCTGAAGAAGAAAATAATCCACAGAACTATTTACCACACATAAACAACTATAACCACAAATTTGCCTTGATTTCTGACATTTTAGCAGAGCATGGGAAAGCTTTGCAGTTCATCTTTGAAAATGGTGTGATTACTACTATTTGTTACATTCTGTTTTGTGGTACAATTATTGTGCAATAACAATTCTGATTCAATCTGATCTGCAAGTTGCAGCTGTTGTCTGTTATGTCCATGTCAATGCATGGAGTTGTTTTGAACTTGAAATCTCTGAGTTGAAGAGATCAAGGCCACATGTTACATGAAGGATCACAGTGACCCAGCCAATAAGACCTGTATGTATCCTGTTCATGGGGAATGGATATGTATATTAATCTATGTCCTACATGTAAAAGCAGGGTCAGTACTTGAACCTTGGACCTGTTTATAATAAAGTGTCCTTGTTTCATCTATACAGGCTCTATCCTGATGATCCCCTTTAAACAGGCTACATGACAGGGGAAGTAGAAACTGGTAACATTTGTCTGACACCTCTTAATGTACAACTGCTTGTTTGATCCATCTTGGTTGAAAAACTAGTTCAGATATCGGAACAGGTGTGTGATAGGTTTCATCGTCATTTTTCAGAATTCCCATATGTATTTGTCAGAAATTCGAAAATTGATATTAGCAGTTCAAATACCAGGACAGAGGTCTATGCTAAGGTTCATTGTAGTCTTTCATATTTAAAATAGCAAGAGTGCTGTGAATTACACTCTTAAAGTTTAACATTTCAAGGAGTGTGATATGTTTTTCACACTAATATGAGCTAATTTTAGAACGATTAACTGTCCTTGTGAATTTCAAAGTCCCCATGTATTTGTGAGAAATATGAAAATGTATATTTCAAATACAAGAACAGAGGTGTATGATACTTTTCAATATCAGTGTTCTTGAAGTCCCTGTGTGTTTGTCTGAAAATCTGAAATTTACAGTTCAAATGCAAGGTTCGAATTCAGAAAAAATCAGGCTGAGATGTGCATCCTGTAATACCTATAACATAATTGTTCTGCCAAACTCTTTATGCACAGTTGAAAATTGACATGCATTTGTGCATGTTTGCACTCCTAATTCTGAACCCTGAAATGTCATTTTAAAGATTGTAATTTTCCCCCAAAATTAAAGATGAGGGATCCATTCCAGGTGACCTTTAACTTGACATCATTGTGTGGATCAGGGTATGAGCAGATAAGGAGATAGAGTAAGGGATTATCAATGGATTAACATTGAGACCGGTGAATACTGCAGCTTGTCTTACTGTCTGGCTAACTTATTGACTTTACCTGTATCCACCTATCCCTTCTCCTTTACAGATCTGCCCAGGCTGACTCTCAGACTTCCATAGTGTTTGAAGACATTTCTCCACATCCACAGGTAAGTGTGGCAGTCTGCACCATGTCAGAAGGATTATGGATTGCAATCCCTAACCTGCAGTTTTCACTTCCATGTTTGTAACATTGAGGAACAGGTTGCCCACCATGACATTGATGTACAGTGTAACCTCACTATAATGCTGTTTTTGGGGGACAAAAGTTGAACCACCTTATAGATTATCAGCCTTATAAGAGAGATGAAATAATATGCATAAATTATTAGTTTCGGAGACACCATAGCACCCGCCTCAGGGGTCGAAATATTCAAAATAATTTACCTGTCACACGAGACAGGTGACCAAAATGTGTACCTGTCACCTTTAAGAATTACCTGAACATGCAATCGTAACATGAACATGTAACTCAAGATTAATGACAAAGTTAGATGTTGCAAGACACTAATAAATTAATGAAACCTTGTTTACTTGCACTTATTAGCAGGTGTTTTGAATGAATTTTGTTGAAGATATATTTTGAACACCAACACAAAATTACTGGCTACCTGTCAATAGAGACAGGTACTTTATTTCTCTACCTGTCTCTTTCAAAAGTTACCTGTCAGAGACAGGTGGACAGGTGTAAATTTCGACCCCTGCGCCTTATATCTGAATCAGCGCTATACTGTATCGAAGTGCCTTATAGTGAGGCTAGACTGTACATGCATGTATGAGACACCATATCCTTTGCAGCTCCAGGGTCGGAAATGGCGGCCTGCTATTGGCTAAAAGCAGGCCAAAATTTTGACATAGCAGGCGATGTAAAAATTGGCCTGCTAAAAATAAAAAAATAAAAAATAAATAGCAGGCCATAATTTTCTAGCAATTTAACCATACCTTGAACAATAAAGTATTTATTTCCATACGTTGTTCGCAAGTTCACAAGATTCATCGCCGGTATTAACTTAGCAAACAAATAAAGTAGAAAAACCACGTGGACGGACTTGTACAGGTTAATGTCTTTCAAGCCAGGGGAGACGACCACCGACTTATGGCTTGCATTTCCGGTTCTGTTTCTCGACAGCGAGGAGAAGCAACGCTTTGACAGGAATGACTTGCCAGTAAAAATGATGCAAAAAAGCATCAAACTATCGACTTTAAAGTCCTGGAACTTCGATTGGCTCAAAGTTTTACAAACTGAGAAACGCAATCGGCAAGTTGTCGTCATTAGCGTCTGTTGTAGCATATGTAAGCAGTACGGAGATAGGATAAAATCTATTCGAAATTTTCAACCAACATGGTTAAACAGAACCACAAACGTCAAAAAAGACTCTGTTGTTACACACGCGAACAGCGAACCCCATAAAAGAGCCCAGACATTAGAAGGAGATGCTATCCTAAGAGAAAAAGGTCAGTCGCCGGTCGCATCTACAGTGATAGGTCAGGCATTAAATAAAATTATTCAACGTCCGTTTACAATCAAAGGGACAGTAATTTGTTATTAACTTAAAAATTGAAACAGCTACTAGTCAGTGAATGATACAATTGTGGATTGTTAATTCGACATTGTAAAAGCATTTATGAGATTGAGAAATACATTATCATGTCATCTGAAATTGATTTATGATTCTTATTGTTCCGTTATAGTTTCCTCCTGATTATGCACCGTGACCCACATCAGGTTGAGGACAACCTTCCAACCATTAAAGATGTTAAAGTTCAATAATGTTCACTCTCAGACAGTCTCTAGTAACTAATAAGGGCTGTCAATCTGTATATGCATATTAACAAGAGATGGCTCAAATTATAGTTTATTTTCCTGTGAAATTGGATAGATAAAATGCATAAGAAAATTAACAAATGAATGATCCTTACTGTATGGTGTTAAATTAACTATTTTCGTCTAAATTTGCACAGGTTGAAAAGAATAGCTGTCCAATTATAAAAATAGCAGGTGATGTTCAATATGACCTGCGATTTTTTTTCTGAGCTCAACATATATATATATCCTCAAATGTATATCCTTGTGGTTTTATGGATTCCTGAAACAGACAATAATTGAGATTAGTACAATGAAACTGTTGAATACAAGTACACCTCGCCAATGGCAAATATTCTGAAATATGGCAATAGTTTTCACATATCGTCTTGTGTCATTTCATATTTTCCTGTGATAGATGCATGTATAAATGTATAATACTATTAACAGATTAGTCTTTATTACTCCTGAACAATACTTTTGTGAACTTATGCCCCCTCCCCCCCACTCACATGACTGATACTTTGAGAATTGTTATTGTACTTTCTAATCTGAAGCAAAATCAAATTTCATAAGTCTGTGTCAGAAAATCAATCTCTGTCAACTTGGATGAATATATGTCTCAAATAACATGCCAGCACAATGTATTGGGGTTGAACAAACCAGTGCTTCATAAATATTATCATGTATCATTCATGGTAGCAGATGTAGATTGTATAACAGTTTAACCCATGGATGCCAAGTTTGAAGTACATGTACCTGTATCATGTGTATGGGTCTTGTTTTATTATTGCTCTATCATACATGTATAACAGTGTGTGAATTATGGAACCAATATTGACATCTTTCTATATATTACCTGTATCACACCTCCCACATGTAGGCTATGAATAATGGTTACATATCATTGATCTTAAAATGATTCTTGTACAGAGGATTATCCCGGAGAATAGAAGACCGGCTACAGCGATTGGACCATAATCATTCCAGAAGTGAATTGTTTTGTGTAATACTTTTTGTTTACATGTATCTCTCTACAATAGTTGGTCTTCATAACTTAGAAGATTCTTGGTCGCTTTGAAAATAAAAATAAATTTATCCAGCTGTGGCCCAGAAAAATGGTACATAAGGTCACCTCAATTTTTTATATGTTTGAAGCCAAGCTTTCTGACAATATATGTTATTAGTCGTCGGGGAAATATTGGGAATAGAGTTTTCTGGACATGTTTCAGGCCAGTTTACTCCATAAATAGTAAGGAGATCATTTGGTGGTGTGCCACCTATTGACCAGGAGAGGTGTTATTTATTGCCATACCATGGCAGGGTCATGTGACAGCGTGCAGGTCACTTGGCACTCCCATGGATGCATTTTCTGTCTTTTAGTCTTTGAATCCACACTCAACAAAATGCACCAGTTTGGATCTGCTTTTAAAGGCAAAAAGGCTGCACTCTCATATCCTGCCCCTTCTTATAAGGTATTAAAGATGTAATCCGCCTCAAATCTAGGATGAAATTGATGTCTGTCAAACTCCGTGAAAGTGACATATTTGTTACAACAGGTACAAAATAAAACACATTTGACCACATAAATCTAAACTTGTGTCTACCATTCACAAGAAAATGGAAGGAAGTGCTGATTATTTTTCGTCGACCCTGTCAACAAGGCGTGTGTTGTGCTCTGCCTATGTATGCTCTGCCACTCTATCGAACCTCAGTCATGAACCATGATGTTATCCCATGGCTGCAGCTGTTCAGCATTCAAATTCGTGAGCGTCGCTACATCACTCAAACGTCATGCAGTGGCGTCATTTTCATTTCTGCGTACAACACACATTCAATGGCGAGGCAGAAAATTGGTCAAAGTGGGCAGAATTTTGAATTTCTCTGACAAGATATTCTTGCATTCGTGGTATGTGGCGATCCCTTTATGATCAAATATATTACATATGATGCTTTAGCAAACTTTGCTGCAGAAAAACATTCAGGGAAGAGTTTACAAAATCCATCGATTTTGAGGCTGATTACATCTTTAATCTCTGGAACCACTCAACT